>VWYK01096421.1:0-10563 GCA_013399775.1 Semnornis frantzii
TAAAGGGCTTCTCCAAGTGAAACGATTGTATGATTCTATCAGTACACATAACAACATTAACTGATACAAAGGGGTCTGACAGCCTGGTAAAATACACATTCTACAGAAGGGAAAGAGAGGTGACAGAACTCTGAACATTAACATACATAAGACTAACAATGCATGGTACCTTACCTGCTGCTAAAAATGTACAGCCTTTTTTGGAAACAAACAATGTTCTTGGGGAAATTGTTACTATTTCTTCTTCTTTTCCTAGAGAGGAGATAGACATTTAAGTGCCAACCCCAAAATACTGTGATTCAAGCCACAGGAGGTTGTAAAGGCCATAACCAAACACAACTATACCCACAAACCACGGCCACAAATGGCAAGATAAACAATTTAGCAGAGCACCAATTGCCAGCATCACAAAGCATTTAGTCTATGGGTCATCTACAACATCTTTATCTCTACCATGCCTGCAGTATAGAGAAGAACAGCTAGACTGAGAGGAAATGGCTTGAAATTGGGCTAGGGGAGGGTTAGGTTGGGTGTTAGGAAAAAATTGTTTTCTGCAACAGTGGTCAGGCATTGGAACAGGCTGGCCAAGGAGGTGGTGGAGTCACCATCCCTGGAGTTCAAGAAACCTGTGGATGTGGCACTTGGGGACACGGCCATGGTGGTCTTAGGTTGAAGGCTGGACCAAACCCTTCCCAAAACACTATTTAACATCTACAATAACTAATAGTACTCACAGCCCACTTAAAGGAGGCATCCAGATAGGGAAGGGTCTATAGTGATGACTAAAAATATATTTTCTTATCTTAGAGCATGTTGTGGAAAAGTGTTAAAAACCAAATTCTGAGTTACAGGTGGTAGGGGAATACTGCAGTGAGAATACAGAGCTGATACAGGCATCTACATTCTAATCCCCTGTAATATCAGAGAGCAATAAATTACACTGAGAAGGGATTAGAACCTCAGTGCACCCTGAGAATACCACTTGTCTGGGTGTAAAAAGAGATGGTGCTTTGAAATACAACAGAATTACTTGAGCAGAATAAAAGTGGAAAGAAAAAATAAATCATAGAATGGCTCAGGTTGGAAGGGACCTCAGAGCTCATCTACTCCAATCCCCCTGCCATGAACAGGGACACCTCTAGACTCAGCTGCTCAAGGCCTCACCCAACCTGGCCTTGAACAGTCCCAGAGAGGAGGCAGCCACAGCCTTCCTGGGCAGCTTGTTCCAGAGTCTCACCTTGTACTGAAGAATTTCTTCCTAAGATCCAGTCTAGCCCTGCTCTCCCTCAGCTTCAAACCATTCTCCCTTGTCCTGTCTCTGGACACCCTTATGAAAAGTTCCTCTGCAGCCTTCCTGCAGGATCCCTTCAGCAGATCTAAGGTCCCCCCAGAGTCTTCTCTTCCCCAGCTCCCTCAGCCTATCCTCACAGCAGAGCTGCTCCAGCCCTTGGATCTTTGTGCCCTCTTCTGAGCTTGCTCCAACAGCTCTGTGTCCTTCTTACACTGGGCACAGCAGAACTGGATGCAGGATTGGACTGAGGTCTCAGCAGAACAGAGCAAACAGGCTCTCTTGCCCTGCTGGTTGCACTCTGGATTCAGCTCAGCGCACAGCTGCCTTCTGCGCTGCATGAGGGCACTGCCAGGGAGCTTCTCAGCGACCAACACCTCCAAGTGTCTTTCTTCAGAGCTACTCTCCATCCACTCTGCACCTGGCCTGCATTTGTGCCTGGGCTTGGCCCAACCCTAATAAGTGTTTCATGACAGAGGAACAAGAAACTTATTCTAAGATCATTGACCAAATTGATTGGGCTGTCTCCAGATAGGCCTTTGTGGCACAGTGATGCACAGCGGCTCAGCTTTCCACAGCTGCTGCTCACAGGGCTTTCTTTTTTATAGATGTAACAGAAATACCTATAAAAATGAATCATGGAGATAAAATGAAACTGCTGTCACACTTTTACATGGTCTGCAACAGACTCTTGGTTTATGATCTGTATTATTTCAAATGCAGGGAGCAAATAGCTGTGAAATCAAGTCTGCCTTTATCTGAGAACCAAGTGCAACAGCTGAGCAGCATTTCCCAGCTCTGCCTTCAGGTATTCGAGGAGAGTTTATGTTGGCAAATCTCTCTCTTCTATAAGCCTACTGTTATATCTTTCTGCTTTTATCACTTGAGCCATTCTTTTCCAGACTTTACTTTGATTCTGAATCATCTGCCTGAAATTCACTCCTTCACAGAAAGAGTGATTGCCCATTGGAATGGGCTGCCTGGGGAGGTGGTGGGATCACCATCCCTGGAGCTGTTTAAAAGGAGTCTGGATGAGGCACTTAGTGCCATGGGTTAGTTAAGTAGAAGGTTTAAGTAGTAGGTCAGACTCAATGATCTCAGAGGTCTTTTCCAACCTGGTTAATTCTGTGATTCTGTAATTCTGTTATCAAAACACATCCAACCCCTAGCATTCTGTCATCTGACTAATTACTGGTGTTCTAAGTTGGATTAAAGTGACCCAACTTTACCCTCTCCTCATGAAGTGCTTTGTGAGCTGAATGCACACAAAATCATCCCTAGGATATTTAATGGAGTTAAGGGGCAGGTGTAGGGATGTGATTGCCCCCCTCTGCTCAGCACTGCTGCGACCACACCTAGAATACTGTGTGCAGTTTTGGGCCCCTTATTACAAGAAGGACATTGAGGTGCTGGAGCATGTGCAGAGAAGGGCAGCAAAGCTGGTGAAGGGCCTTGACCACAAATCTTCTGAGGAATGGCTGAGGGAACTGGGGTTGTTTAGTCTGGAGGAGGCTGAGGGGGGACCTCATTGCTCTCTGCAACTCCCTGAAAGCAGGCTGGAGTTCAGTGGGGATTGGTCTTTTTTCACATTCAAAAAGTAATGAAACAAGAGGGAACAGCCTCAAGTTGTTCTAGAGCAGGTTCAAACTGGATATTAGGAAAAAATCTTCACAGAAAGGGTTCTCAGGCAATGGAACAGCCTGCTCAGGGAGGTGGTGGAGCTACTATCACTTGAGGGGTTTAAAAGAGGCATGGACGTGGTGCTGAGGGANGTGGTGCTGAGGGACATGGTTTAGTGGCAGTGGCTTAGCAGCAGTGGTGGGATTGTGAGCTCAAGGTGAGAAGTTGGACTCGATGATCTCAAAGGTCTCTTCCCCCCTCAGCAGTTCCATGATTCTATGAATTACATCTGGAGAAAGGAACAATGAGATAGCCAAGGGAGTCAAATAAAAAAACTAGCAGTTTGCAACTATTTAGATCAGTGCTGAAACAGCAGATTTTGTGGAGGAACAGTCAGCAAAAAGCAACTGGTTTAAATGCTAAGGTGTAATTCAGCATCAATAATCCCTTCTATTCCTTAATGCTAGAGCTATTGATCTGCTTTAAAACAGAACTCAGGGCCATCAGCAGATAAAATTGCCTCTTGATGTTAATGAAAACACAGCTTGCCTTTTATGTACTGCTTCCTTGCAATGTTAACTGGGTGTTTAGAGATACCTTGAATGTTCTACAAAGAAGAACAGAAATGCTTAGTAAGTTAGAGTTTATGAAAATAAAGGCATGAGCAGTTCTACAAGCAGCATAAAACCCACGAGTAGCACTGATGGCAACAAGTTTTTTTCTCTCACATAATAAATAAGATGAAGCACTTTGTCTTTCAGAGACATCTTCACACTTGGGTAACTACAGATACTTCTGAATATTTGCCTTTTCTTTGAAATTGGAAGCTTGTTATGGTCTCTCTCTGGCAGCCTTCCCAAATCATGCTCTCTGGATGCACCAGAGGACATAATTAGTAACCCAATAAAAATGATTTCCTTCTTATTTGCACCTATTTTTAGACATGGTGCATTACTACAGAGGAAAGAATAGATGTGAACTTTACCTTAAGCCAAGGAAATAGCTTCTTTACAGTGAGGGTGGAGAGCCACTGGAACAGGTTGCCCAGGGAGGCTGTGGATATCCCCTCCCTGGAGTTCAAGGCCAGCTTGGATGGGGCCCTGAGCAAGCTGGTTTCGTGGAAGGTGTTCCTGCCCACAGCAGGGGATTGGAACTGGATGATCTTGTAGGTCCCTCCCAACCCAACCCATTCCAGGATTCTGTGCCCTAGCCATTTTTCTAATATCTATTGCCACTTCTTTTGAGATGCATGATAAAATAAAGGAGATTGTTGTTAGCCACAGCACAGCAGATGAGTTATCAACAGGCAGGGCTAGGGAAACCAGCAGATTTTTCATTGAAGGTCTGGGTTTAGAGAGCTCCAATAAAGCATGAAAGATGACACATAAGAGCTTCCTTCTGTTATTTTATCTCATTATGCCTCTTCACCTGGAAAGGTAACAGATGACAAGAGGTAGTGCGTATCAAACCCAACGTTCAGAGCTCCATGCAATGCATTTGCAAGTGCTTTGGGAGTTAGATGAACATACTCATATTATGGGATGGTGTGAATTCAGGAGATGGGAATGGTGCTAACTGATTTCCAAATCAGAAGCGTCATTTCCTATGTAATTCTCAACTTAAAATTGCTATTTTAAACTTAAGTGGGATGTCAGCAGACTGAAAAAGCCATTGAAATTTAGAGCAGAAATCAAAGAATGAAGCACACAACCAGAACAGTGTCAATTCTACTCTTAGGATCACACTTAAATATCTGTAATTAAACCAAAAGAAGCTTGATTTAAATGAGACCTGTGGAAGAAATTCTTCCCCAGGAGAGTGGTGAGGCACTGCAACAGGTTGCCCAGAGAAGCTGTGGAGGCTCTGAGCCTGGCAGTATCCAAAGGCAGGTTGGATGGGGCCGTGAGCAAGCTGCCCTAGTGGGAGGTGCTTTCTCACAAAGCATTCAAGCCTTACAAAACTGATAGTTTGAAGAGGTAATTTACAAAACACGGCTTGTGGCTCAATACACAGAGGAAATAGGAAGCTCAACAAGGTCAGCACAGCAATAGCAGCTTGTGTGCATGCCTACAGCCGTTGACTTGTCTGCAGTTGCCACCTAGTGGCTAGTGAAAAACCAAAGACATTTACTTTCCTGCAGAATCCTAAAGACTTCTGCCAAAGGACCTCTTCATTTTTGGTACTAGGAGGATGCTATGGGACGTGGTGGCAAAGGCTTCAGTAAAGTCCAAGTGAACAACATCCACAGCCTTTCCCTTGTCCACTAAGAGGGTCACTTTATTGCACAACGAGATCAGGTTCATCAAGCAGGACCTGCCCCTCACAGAATCATTTAGGTTGGAAAAGATCTTCAAGATCACTGAGTGTCAGTGCTGACTGTGCCTGACCAGCTGGTTACCCTGCATGAGCTGTGTGATGGCACTCAGAATTATTTGCTCCATGACCTTCCTTGTCACCAAAGCTGGACTGACAGTTCTGTGGTTCCCTGGATCCTCCTTCTGGGAAGAATCATAGAATACTGAAATGGTTTGGGTTGGAAGGGACCTTCAAGATCATCTACTTCCTACAGCCTGCCATAGGCAGGGACAATTCCTGCTAGACCAGCTTGCTCAAAGCCCCATCCAAACCGGCTTTGTACCCTGCCAGACTTGGAGCCTCCAGAACTTCTCTGGGCAGCCTATTCCAGAGTCTCACCGCCCTTGTACTTCTTCCCAAGATCCAGTCTAACCCTGCCCTCCCTCAGCTTCAAACCATTCCCCTTGTCCTGTCTCTAGGACACCCTTATGAGAAGTCACTCTGAAGCATTCCTGTAGGACCCCTTCATGTATTGGAAGGCAGCTCTAAGGTCCCACAGAGCCTTCCCTCCTCCAGGCTGAACACCCCCAGCTCCCTCAGCCTGTGCTCACTGCAGAGTTGCTCCAGCCCCTGGGTCATCTTTGTGGCATCCTCTGGACTCATTCCAAGAGCTCTGTGTCCTTCTTGTGATGGTTTTAATTTTTGTATTTGACTTCTCACTTTAGCTGATTGACACTGATTGTTTGCTTTAATCACCCCTTAAAGCATTGTAAAACACAGTTAAAAAGAAACTATCAGCAGACATTCAGCTTCATTTGCCATAACAAGCTAGGAAATGCAAAAATAGCTACAATATTTGTGATTGCTGGAAAGAATATTCCCAATCCTTTAACACTTTGTAAAGTGGCTGGGCACTGCCATGCATCTTCTGTATCAATCAGTGATTCAGAAACAGATGGTATCAGTTCCATAAACATTTCACACAAAAAGCAGCCATGCCAGTGCTTTCCCTTATAAGGAAAAGAAAGCCTTAGGCAACCCTGGATGCTAACTTCAGCAGCATTATTTTGGAGAAAAACAACCTTTAAGAAAAGTGCCATTTTTAGCACGGTGGGCCAAAGGTCACCTTGTGCTGGATGTGGCTGTTCAAGACAGCTGTCTGCTCAGCTCCAATTTGAAAATGCCCATGCATCACAGCAGGATATTTAACTGGGACCTTTGTGCTCATCTTCTCCATCCTGTCCCACCACTTTCCCAAACTGGTGCATGAGAAGTGGGAGCAGCAGTAACACTCCTCCCTGCCATTGTTAATCCAGAATCCTATAGCCATTCTGTCTTAGCCAGCAGAATGCAGAAGCACTTCCTATTAGCTGATGACAAATTGAACAGCAACAGGTACCACAGGGTAGGAAGATATGAATGAAACCTGAACTGTCAAGACAGGTAAAAGAAAAGCTAAGGAAGTCACCAGTACTGTGAGGAGGAGAACCTCCCAGGATGTCTTTCTGCTAGAACTCCAGTCAGTACTTGCAAGGAGCCATATGGCCCCACGCATGCGAAGTGGTCACAACATAACCATCAAGTTTAACATCTCTGCTCCTGGACAGAGCTCTGAAATCATAGATTCATAGAACTGTTTGGGTTGGAAAGCACCTTAAAGATCATCCAGTGCCAACCCCTCTGCCATGGGCAGGGACACCTCCCACTAGAGCAGCTTGCTCACGGCCTCATCCAAGGTGGCCTTGAACGCCTCCAGGGAGGAGGCATTCGCAGCCTCCCTGGGCAATCTGTTCCAGTGTCTCGCCACTCTCACTGGAAAGAATTTCTTCCTACCTCCAGTCTAAATCTCCCCTCTTCCAGCTCAAAGCCATTCCTTCTCATCCTATCACTACAAGCCCTTGTAAAAAGTCTCTCCCCACCTCTGCTGTAGCCTCCCTTTAGTTACTGGAAGATTGCTCTACGGTCTCCCTGGAGCTTTCTCTTCTCCAAGCTGAATAGCCCCAACTTTCCCAGCCTGTCCCTGTAGGGGAGGTTCTCCAGCCCTCTGATCACCTTCGTGGCCTTTTCTCCCAAGCCTGCAGAAAGCTTCTAATGTCATTTGTAGCCACAAAGCTCAAGACCAGTGCCTGCACAGACAGACAAGCAGTCCTCAAAGCTGCATAAGCAAGAGATGACAACACTTTTGAGCACAAATTAAAAGTACAACAGCCTCATGGATTCTCTCTAAGCTTCATGAGGCAAATTTCACTTCTGCTGCTATTTCCCCTCTCTCACACAGACAGAGGTCAGGCCTTTGCTGAGAAATGTCATGATTAAAACAAACAGAACCTTCTCATAGTTAGTTTGTCACTACCTTTCTACTGCTATTCCTACACCCCCTTTTACAAGCTTTTTCTGTCCTCTATTTGCATATAATACAACAAGGGTCAAACTTAGATGAACACTAACAATTCCTGTATTAAAAGTATGTATTTTATATAAATAATATTAATTTTCAGTTCTCTAACCCAAATCTTAATCTTCTAACAGGCTCACTTACTGGATGTTTGGCTGAAAGTCTGCCAGTCACAGTTCCTGTCTGATTCCATGTAGAGGAAATAAACCCCTGCAGTGAAATAAGGAGAAAATCCCCATGAAGAAAAGAAGGCAGAGATATATTTCAATTTTATGTAATGCAAGTATCAGTAATACAAACTCATTGCAATTAGGACTAGAAAATCAGAAAGAGAGACTACATAATTGTCCATATAAAAAAGTTCTTAAACTGGAAACACCACAATCCCTTCACATCTTTTTAGGACCTATTTAAAATATCATATTTTATAGGCTCCTTTTACTATCTCTACCTTTCTCATACACGTTTGTAGTCCATCCACATAAGCTGATTTCATCTTATGCACCTGAAGGACAAAAAGGAAAAAAAAATAGATAAATGCTTGTTTATAAAAACAAAGAGATTTTGCAGATTAAAGATCTCCATTTCCAAATGCATCTTAACTTGGTTTGTATACTTATGTTAGGAAACACTTGAATTTTGGCAAACAATGGCTGTATGCATGACTTCTATAAGCATAAGTGAAGTGCTTGGCTGTGCTCTAAAGTCAGTTCTTTGCAGATGCTTGTAAATCATCTACTGGAACGTATTCCTTTCGAGGAGACCGTATAGTAGCCTTTCAGTGTCTGAAGGGGGCCTACAGGAAGGCTGGGGAGGGACTACTGACAAGGTCTTGTAATGGCAGGAGAAGGGGCAATGGGTTTAAACTGGCAGAGGGGAGATTTAGACTGGATGTTAGGAGGAAGGTCTTTACAGTGAGGTTGGTGAGACACTGGAACAGGTTGCCCAGGGCGGTTGTGGCTGCTGCCTCCCTGGAGGTGTTCAAGGCCCGGTTGGACGAGGCCTTGAGTGAGCTGCGCTAGTGGGAGGTGTCCCTGCCTATGGCAGGGGGTTGGAACTAGATGATCCTTGAGGTCCCTTTCAACCTTACCATTCTATGGTTCTATGAAAAGGAGGCTGAGGGCAGACCTCCTCACTCCCTACAAATCAGTTGAAGGAGGTTGGAGCCAGGAGTGGTTTCGCCTCTTCTCCCTACTAACAAGTGATTGGACAAGAGGAAATGGTCTCAAGTTGCACCAAGGGAGGTTCAGGTTGGATATTAGAAGAAACTTCTTCACTGAAAGGGTTCTCAAAGACTGGGACAGGCTGCCCAGGGAGGTGGTGGAATCTCCATCCCTTGGAGGTGTTTCAAAGAGGCAGAGATGTGGTGCTGAGGAACATGGTTTAGCACCAGCCTTGGTCAAATTGACTTTGCATCACTGCAGCTACACTACATGAAAAATATCAACTCACCTGCCGGTACTCCAAAATTATCTTAGGTAAAGGATGAAGATCTTTCAACTTATGCAGCTGCAAAACAAAGAATGTGGATTATTGCTATATTTCTCTCTCCATTTATACAAGGATGGGCTGAGGGAGCCTGTCTGTTCATCTCACCACAGCTTCTGAGGTGGACACAAGCTGCTGTATTTCAGTCCTTTGAAGCTTCTCACACCATGTATGCAGTTTTAACTTGTCAAAAAGTACCTAAAGTAAGAAAACACACAGAAGAGAAATGTTCCAATGTTGCAGGTGCTCAAACAGAAAGAAAAATTATGTGGTGCCTAGATTTAAGTCTGGAAAGCAGATTTGAAGGGCAATAGAGCATATTGTAGCAAAGAGAACTAACACAGAATGAAGCAGACTACATCTTTCTTTTTGAGCTCTTGAAAAATCAGTGTTCACTAAAGTGACATACACAATTTCCAATATATATCCACTTCATATCTATTTGGATATACATATACCCAAACACTGATTATCACTGGAGTTATGAAAAGCTGACAAGTCCTCCAATAAAATCAGACAATAAAGATCATTAATATAGAAGGAAAAGAATTCTGAACTGTAAAGGCAATTTTATGTACTTAATAATCTTCTGTATCAATAACAATTTACATGACTTACAACTTACATACTAAGAGTAGTATAAATACTACCTCTCTGAGCTGACTGCTGCTGGTCAAGAGGAATCGCTCTCCAGCAACTTGATGAGCTTCCTGCTCAAGCTCTTTGAGTCTCAACTAGAAATGGGTGAATCAGAATTAATTATTCTGCTTCCTTGATAATTTTCTTCACTGTCTGCTACTTCCTGACCTAACAAGTATTTTGGACTTCTGTTTCAAAACAGGGTATTTGATTAATGTGTCATCACTGCTGGCTATTGACATTTGGGTTAGCAGATTGCTTATATGCTCTTTAATCTGTAGTTCTTCCTGATCTGGGATGGGGATTTGCTGTAGCAAAGGGTATCTACTTTTGTAGGGAAATTATTTAGGTTCTGAATCATAGGAGCACAGAATCATAGAATGGTTTAGGTTGGAAATGATCTTCAAAATCATCTAGTTCCAACACTTCTGCCATGGGCAGGGACACCTTCCACTAGCCCAGGTTGCTCAAGCCCTCATCCAACCTGTCCTGGAACACTTCCAGGGAGAGGGCATCCACAACCTCCCTGGGTAACCTATTCCAGTGTCTCCCCACCCTCACTGGGAAGAATTTCTTCCTAACCACCAGTCTAAATCTGCCCTCCATTGCCTCTCATCGTATCACTACAAGCTCTTGTATAAAGTCCTGCCCCAGCTCTCTTGTAGCCCTTCTTCAGGCACTGGAAGTCTATAGAGAGCTGGGAGAAATAATCTGTGATTATCTAGTCAGATTTTATGCTACAGAATAGGAAAGAATGCTACAAAATATAGAAAGAAGGGGAAAGGGGGAGGAAGGAAGGGGAAAGGGGGAGGAAGGAAGGGGAAAGGGGGAGGAAGGA
>VWYK01096421.1:17555-42749 GCA_013399775.1 Semnornis frantzii
AGAGCCTTCTCTCCTCCAGTGAACTGGAAGGTCACTATTAAGTCTCCCTAGAGAGCCTTCTCTCCTCCAGTGACCTGGAAGGTCACTATTAAGTCTCCCCAGAGCCTTCTCTCCTCCAGTGAACTGGAAGGTCACTATTAAGTCTCCCCAGAGCCTACTCTCCTCCAGTCTGGACAGCCCCAGCTTCCTCAGCCTGTCCCCACAGCAGAGGTGTGTTCCAGCTTGCTGATAATTTTTGTATCCCTCCTTTGGGCCCTCTCCATCAGGCTCATGCCCATCCTATGTTGAGGACTCCAGAGCTCCAGAATCTAGTTCTGCAGGGCTGCAGTTAGTGACATGCACTGGGCCTACAAGAATATTGCAGTCTTGCTAGGTTTCTGTTAGCCCAGGTCTGGCACAGACCTGAACCAGCTAACATGGAAGTCAGTGAACTTGACATTTAAGATTAACCCCATGCCATGTTAACTAAAACCACTGTGGCTAAAAGCTCCTGTACAGCAAACTGTTTTTTCCTACCAAGCAAACTTCTTGTGAGCCTGTTGTTCTTTTTCCCAAAGGGATGACCATTCAGTTTTCAAATAAATTAATTTATCATTTTCATTAGCTGCTTTCCAAGTATAGCCAGCTGGGGAGTAACTGGGAGAGCAAGGGTGATCAGTCTGATTCTTCACTAGCACAACAACTCCTTTCACTGCTGAGGTTAAGGCCTGTTAAGTAGAATTACAACAGTGTTTCCTCTGACAGATTTTATGCAACTCAATAATGGAAATGATATTTCTATTCTACAACATAAAACCTGTTACATACTTTAGAGTTAGTGCACTGACACAGCAGAGGAGTATGCAATTGTTTCAGCCTTGAAATAAAAACCCACAGAGACAGAGTAAAAAGAGGTAAAAAAAAAATAAAAAATCTAATGCAAACAGTTTCACTTTGAGAAACAAATTCCCATCTAGCCCAAGTGGGTTTATTTGATTTATGTTTTAGTTTAGTCAAAAGTATTAAGGTTTACCTCATTTTACATTTTGGCAAGCAACAGCATACAAAACAGGGCCAGATTCTAGGCTCCCAGTGAACGTGGGTTTGTGTTTGTCAGAGTCACATACACAGTTCTGCAAATGGGACTCTAAATAGAGCACATCACAGAATCACAGAAAGGTAGGGGTTGGAAGGAACCTCTGTAGCTCACAGAGTCCAAATTCCCCACCAAGGCAGGATCACACAGAGAAGGTCACACAGGAATGCACCCGGGTGGGTTTGGAATGTCTGCAGACATGGAGACTTCACCACCTATTTGAGCAGCCTGTTCCAGTGCTCTGTTACCCTTAACTTAAAGAAGTTCTTCTCATGTTCAGATGGAACTTCTTATGTTCAAGTTTGTGCTCATTAGCCAGTCTCCTGTCATCAGGCACCACTGAAAAAAAGCCTGGTCCCATTCTCCCAACACTGATCAAGTATTGATCAGCATTGATGAGATCCCCTCAGTCTGCTCCTCTCCAGACTAAAAAGCCCAAATTCTCTCAGCCTTTGCTCAAAGGCATTCACTAACCTGCTCTGAGCTGAGCTGTGAAGAACCATCTTGAAACACCATAGTAGTTACAAAAGCCACTGCCTGTTCTACAGCTGCAAGCAACTCTCTTTTTTCCTCATGTCCCAACTTCCTGGTATCACAAGGATCATTTTCAGAAGGCTCTGTTTGTCCACTGTTGTATCTTCTTTCATATGAAGAAGTCTCTGGAGATAATCTCTTTGTTTTCTCTGAACAACATGCAGGCACATCCTGCTTCCTTTTCAGGGCAGTAGCTACCTTCTTTTCACCAGCCTTCAGGTTTTTTGCTTCCACTGAAAGATTTCTTTCTCCATACTCCCACCTTGGCAAGTCTAAATCCTGGTAGTAGCTCACTTCTTTGGTATCTTGAGAGCAAAATATTTCATTGGTATGGATTGTCCTGACTAGCTGACCGGCCTTGGGTTTCTCAGGGCTGGCAGGTGTTGTTAACAAGGCAACTGTGGAATCATGAATCTCCTGGAAAAATGGGGCATTTTTAGTGCACCAGTTAGGAGAAATAGACAGAGGAATTCATGTAGATAAGCTCTGAATAAAGTGGTGTCCTGTGAACAAAATGCTGGTGCTAACCAAACAGAGCCAGTTTAGGGGAACTACTACTCTCCATGGGCACCCACAGCTACCTATGAACCACTCTGTACAGTTATCCCACCCCACAGGAGAAAAGAGTTTTCTGTATTTTGAGTGGCCTGAGTGGACTTGAAGTCTGCAACAGGCACCAGAGTCAGGGAAGCTGTGCAATGTGCAGCTGAGGCAGGAGTTTGCTTGCAGCATCTGCAGCTTCTCAGTCAACTCCACAGATCTGAGCAGCACAGCCTGAGCTGGGGCTGCTGCAGTTACCCATTCCCACTCTTACACTAGCACTCACTTCCACCCACACAAACCCAAATTCAAACAGATGATTAAACCAAAACTTGAACTTCCTGTAGAGAGCAATTTTTCATATGACAGCTCACTTGATGATTATGTGGTAGTGATTTCCCAGTGACAGAGGTCTGAGAACATTTTTAAACCTTGGTAGCTCTCTAAACATGGCAACCTTACTGATTTCTGACCAACCTGTCACAAAAGACTAACTTCCTCTAACAGGGTAACAGAAGTGGGGCCAAAACTCTCAAAAGTAAATAGAGGCCAAGTGAAAAGTAATACAAGAAAGTTATCTGAACCACAAGTGTGTGCAAGAAATTGTGACAAAGTCAGTCTCTAACAACTGCAAACCTGCTAAGACTGCTCTTAGTCATCTGCAATCTTAAAACATGCTTGCCTTTGCATTTTCCAGATGTGTCTCCTTGTCACCTTGTTTGTTTTCCTTTGTCTTCTCTAGATCTTAAAAAAATAGAATAGGAAACATTTTACAACACAAAACTTGAGAGCAGTGACTGTAACTTGGGTGAAAAACCTTGTGACATTAAACCCTGGTGAAAAGCTCAACATGAGCCTGCAGTGTGAGTGCAGCCCAGACAGCATCCAAGTGCTGGGCTGCAGCAAGAGCAGTGTGGGCAGCAGGGAAAGAGAGGGGATTCCGCCCCTTTACTCTGCTCTCCTCAGACCTCATCTGGAGTCCTGTGTGCAGTTCTGGAGCCCCCAGCACAGGAAGGACATGGAAGTGTTGGAGCAGGTCCAGAGGAGGCCACAAAGATGCTCAGAGGGCTGCAGCAGCTCTGCTATGAGGACAGGCTACAAGAGTTGGGGCTCTGCAGCCTGGAGAAGAGAAGGCTTCCAGGAGACCTTAGAGTAGCCTTCCAGCATCTGAAGGGGGCTACAGGAAGGCTGGGGAGGGACTATTGACAAGGTCTTGCAATGACAAGACAAGGGGCAATGGGTTTAAACTGGCAGAGGGGAGATGGAAACTGGATGTTAGGAGGAAGTTCTTTGCAGTGAGGGTGGTGAGACACTGGAACAGGTTGCCCAGGGAGGTTGTGGCTGCTCCCTCCCTGGAGGTGTTCAAGGCCAGATTGGACGAGGCCTTGAGTGACCTGTGCTAGTGGGAGGTGTCCCTGCCTATGGCAGGGGGTTGGAACTGGATGATCTTTGAGGTCTCTTCCAACCTTACCATTCTATGATTCTATACTGACACTTCTACCAATCCTAAAATAATTGCAAGAAACTGTTCCATGACAACCATGTTCCTCAAACTACTACCACTCATGCTTAAGAGGGCCCTGCAGGTTTCTAGATACAAATGGATGCTCTGTTCTCATCAAGTAAAAACGACTTCCAATTTGGCACAAAGCAGACAAGCATTTCCCATGGTATTTAGAAGAGGCAGTACTGTAATACCATAAATAGGCACACAGCTACATAAACAGGTACTACAATACCATAAACAGGCACATAGTATTTAGAAGAGGCAGTATTATAATACCATAAATAGGGGTATTTCCTTCTTTCAAGGCAAAACAGTCCAAGGTAAAGCTGGAAACATGGATAAGGAAAAAAACCCAAGAAGATAAACCAAGCTACACACTTCATAGTTTAACTGTTTTCTTGGCATTAGGTAGTAAAACACTATTGTTCTTCAGAGAGAGAGTGATTGGCATTGGAATGGGCTGCCCAGGGAGGTGCTGGAGCCTCCATCCCTGGAGGTGTACAGGAAAAGAGTAGATGGGGCACTTAGTGCCATGGTCTGGTTGACTGGATAGGGCTGGGTGATAGATTGGACTGGATGAGCTTGGAGGTCTCTTCCAACCTGGTTGATTCTATGACTCTATTTGCAGACACAACTTCAGCCTGTCATGCCCTGGTAATGTGAGGCCACACAAAACCACATAGCTTGGGTTGGAAGGGACCTTCAAGATCATCCAGTTCCAACTCCCAGGAATAGACAGGACACTTCCTACTAGAGCAGCTTGCTCAAGGTCCAATCCAACCTGCCCTTGAACACTGCCAGGCTTGGAGCCGTCACAGATTCTATGGGCAACCTGTTCCAGTGCCTCACCAGCCTCATAGGGAAGAATTTCTTCCTCATATCAGTCCAGTTTATTCCAGACTGAAGCCATCACCCCCTGTTCTGTCACTCCATGCCTTTCTCTAAAGGTTCTCTCCTGCTCTCCTGTAACCCACTTCAAATCCTGGAAGGCTGCTCTAGGGTGTCCCCAGGGCCCTCTTCAACAACTCCAACTCTTCCAGCCCATCTTCATAGCAGAGATGCCCTGATCATCTTTGTGGCCTGCTCTAACACTTCCATGAGCTTTTCCAGGAAACCACTTTAAATTTGGGGTTCTTGACATTTCCTACAACAATAAAATGATAACCTAGGAATGAGAGTAACCAAGTTTACATTCAGTGCTTCGATGACTTGTTTCATGGCTAGAGATTACTTCTTGACAAATTGATCCTTCAGAGATGATCAGGATTACATTTCTCTCCTTCAGCACCCAGTATCTTCAGTGCTATGCAGCCTCGAATTTCTGGTTTATGAAAAAGGATCACCAGATGGCAGCAGAAACCCATCACAGAATTACTTCAGTTAGAGAAGACCTCTGAGGTCATAGAGAGTCCAACCATCAAACTAACACCACTGACACCACTAAACTAAGGGCCATGTCCACACATTTCTTGAACACGTCCAGGGATGGTGACTCCACTACCTCCCTGGGCAACCTATTCCAATGGCATCCTTGACTCTGAAGTGCTTAAGGGTGGATGGGACTACTGCAAGGTCTAGTGCAGAAGTAAATTCACCTGCCAGCCCAACCTGGCATATATTTGTCCTATTTATCCTAATATTTACCTTCTGAAGAGGAAATGTTTTTTCTTGTAATTACAGAATTTAATCGGTCACATAGGCTTGGCTGGGGCTGGATCTACAACTACAACAAATGTTTAAAGATCTGTCAACAAAATACAGCTAAATTGGGATTGAGGCACCCTCAGCAAGTTTGCTTATGACACCAAGGTGTGTGGTGTGGTGGACATGTAAAGGGAAACAGATGTCATTCAGAGGGACCTGCACAGGTTGGAGAAGTAGGCCCATGCCAAGCTCATGAAGTTCAACAAAGCCAAGTGCAAGGTCCTGCAGCTGTGTCAGGGCAATCCCAATAGCTGGGCAGAGAGAACAGAGAGAACAGTCCTGAGGAGGACTTGGGGGTGCTGAGGCGACAATGTCAATTTGCAGCGCAGGACCCAGACATATCCTGGGCTGATCCCCAGCAGCAATGGGCAGCAGATGGAGGGAAGGGATTCTTCCTCTGCTCCACTCTGCTGAGACCCCACCTGAAGTACCATGTCAGCTCAGAAGCCCCCAACACAAGGACATGGAACTGGGAGAGTGGGTCCAGAGGAGGCCACAAAGATGATCAAAGGGTTGGAGCATCTCTGCTCCAGGACAGGCTGAGAGAGTTGGGGTTGCTCAGCCTGGAGAAGAGAAGGCTCCAGGGAGACCTTAGAGCAGCCTTCCAGGATTTCAAAGAGACTACAGGAGAGCTGTGGAGGCTCCAAGTCTGGCAGTGTTCACAGCCAGGATGGGCCCTTGAGCAAGCTGGTACCTACCCATGGCAGGGGGGTTGGAACTAGATGGTCTTCAAGGTCCCTTCCAACCCAAACCATTCTAGGATTCTTTGATCCACAGTTTAAAACAGCCCTAGTAACATGCCAAGTGTGGGAGTTTTAAGGGAGGGGGAACTTTCTCTTCTCTCCTCATCCAGCTAAATCTTTACACACAGGCAGCAATGAAAATAAATTTGGTTTTAAGCCTGTAAACTGGGAACAACTGCAATTCCTACAGGGAAAACAAGAGCAGCAAATACAGATTTAGCAGCACTACGAAAACAAGAGCAAGATAATCTTTCAGGATCTAGCTCAAGAGACAACAGCCAACTGAAACTGAGCACTCTGTTTCTATCTAGGTCTCCCCAGAGCTACAAGACTGGCAGAGTAGGAAAAGCAGAGTTGAGAACACAGATCCCACCGCTGCTATCCACAACATTCTGAGCAAGATTTGCTCAGCAGTCAAAGATCTGCTGAGGCATTTTTAACATTACCTAACATGCTCTAGCACTGGGACCTGCTCACTCTTCCCCCTTAGAATTTCACAAGAAGTAAGCTGCTAATGACCATCTGGTGTAAAGGACAGACAGGGGCCTGCAGAGCTCACAGGCAAGTTCCCTGTACCTCTAATGATCCTTAAATACCTAATCCAGGCAACACAACCTTGTACTGCAAAGCAAATGTAACAGTTTGGAATTCTTATCTACTTCTATACCAGATAGCAGGAACTGGAAGAGAAAGCCCAATGAAATCAAGGGTGCTGTGCATATCATAATTCCTCACACCCACATAGCATCATTTAATTGGGAAAGTCCCAGCAAATGTCACAGTTTCAGCTTAGCTTCTTTATTAAACTGGGAAACCCTCTCACTTTTTTTCCCCTCTAGCTCCTGTTTGAAAAGAGGTTTGACACTGTTTTGTTTGTTTGAGTTTCAGGTTTTCAACTGAAAATAGAAACACTTAAATAGACTGAGATTTACTCACTCTGGTTATTCTCTCTGCTAGTCTGAACTCCTACAGGAATAGACTGCAAAGCTTTCATAATCCTCTGAGCGATATCAGACAAAGGCACTTTAGAAATCTCACATCCTATGTATGTGTCCAGTTCCATTTGGAAGATTAAACCTAAACACAGAACACATGCAAATCATGCACTGTATCGGAGCCAGAGAGCAATCCCCACTCACTCTGCTGCAATTCAAGGCAAAAAGAGGGTGAAGTCTTCAGCCATTCACCTTCTTCAGGAAAAGGAGAGAAGCAGAAGGACTTTCTTTGCCCTGATGTTCCAGGAGGCATAAGCATTCTTCTTTCCCTCCCTGTCCCAAACTCCTCCTAGCTTTGATAATTAAAAGCAGTGCTTCTTTCCTAGACAGGGTGAAGACACCCCCTGACTTCTCAGAGAGGGAAGCAGCAAACTTAAAGCCTGAGGGGGCAGATCCAAATGAGAACCCATCAGACTAAACATAAAGGAGACACTTTGTGTGTTGGTTTTAGGCCCATTCTCATGCAGAGTCACCATAAATATTGACAACATTGAATTGAAATAACAGTTTGGCATTTAATAATAAACACGATATATAGAGTTAAGTATAGAATTAACATGAGTTACAGCCAACCAGTAAGTTAATTTAGCATCTAAAAATAAATTATACTCCCATAAAACTTAAGTCTGCTACCAAAATAGTTTTCAGACAAATTATCGAAGTTAAAGCTAATTTAGTAACTTCCAGCAATATGTACAATGCCTGAAAGCAAGAAGAGCTGATCCCCAGAACACAAAAGACAGGAAGTTCTCATGCTGTAAAAGCCTCTTTAGGGCCATTGGTACATTGGGAAGCTACAGAAAAGGAGGGAGCAGCAGCCTAACAAAGCCCAAGAAAGCAGCAGTGTGAAACTGAAATGCTTATCATTATCAATTACAGAGCAAATCAGGAGCCCAAAAGGTAAATTTAATTTTTGTTCCTCTGTGATGAAGCCAACATGAGGATGGCTTCAATGGATAAGGTTACATTAAGAGATATCAGAATGGTCTTAAACCAATTGGTAATTGAAACAGATTCTGGTGCAGATTCCAACACCCTTCTAACAAAGCCAAGTTTTCTTAGGAGAACTGGAAAGGAAACAATCAAAGTCTTGCAGAACTCTTCTCTTCAGAATGAGCACATCCCCTCATGTTCCAAAATCTGGAATGCCTTCCCCACTTTATTTTCCAGTTCACATTATCAAAGGTTCTTAGCAGGCAAGAAAACTTATCCCAAGAGTGTGAAATGTTCCTTGCTGTGCTATGCTTTGAGCAGTGGAAATGGACACACAGGCTAGCAGAGAGCACTCTGAATGTAATTCATTCCAATAAGCAACAGATTACTTCAGAGCAAAGAACTGATTAAAACTGAGATTTGGAATCAGCAGGCAGATGCCAAGAGGCATAAAGCAGCACACAAACCAAGGTTGGTAACTGCCAGTTCAACATGCATTGTAATGACAGACAGTTGTCAGCCTTAGTAAGCCAACACTGGTCATTCTATAAACTTGTAGAGAGTTTACATCAGTATGGTCTCCTTTAAGAGTACATGGACGTATAATCATTAACATCTCCACTGGTGGTGAGGTTCTGATCTTCCAGACCACTGGTTTTCAACTGAGACTGCTGCTCAAGCTGCTCCACCATTTCTTTCAAGTGCTCTTCATCTTTGAAAAAATACACATACAAGTCTCTTTGCATCTGATGGAGCTTGTTGGACTCCAGAAAGTTTTTCTTGGACTTCACATCAGCAATCAGATTTGCAAGGAGTTCATTTAGTTTCTTTAAATCAGCTTCCAGTTGATGAAATTGTTCATTAAGTTCCTGACAAGAAACATGAGATTAAAAAAATCTTTTAATTTACTTTTATATTCCTATAAACAATATTACAAGTTTTTCCTTTTGGAACAAACTTTTGTTGTAACTGAAAAGTTACCACAAAAACCATAGAATCCCAGGTGATAAAGAGACTCCACTCAATATGGAATTTCTGAGCTCATCAATGGTACTCACAGAAAATTATGGAATTGTGATTCCATGACTTGGCTACTAAACCACAGAGTTCAGCCCATAAAAACCCAGCCCTCAACTAGATGGCTGAATGACATTTTCAATCAACTGCAAGTCTTCAGACTTAGCCAAACCTCAAAAGGAAGAAAAAAACCCCACAACTAAAAAGCCAATTCAATTTTGAAACTGAAGCATTAATTAGTAGCTGCAACTTCCCCAGCTGTCACTCTAAGGTCAGTGTAAGCAGGCTGCTCACCTGCTTGCACATTATTTCCTAATTAAAGGGATTACTTGAGAAATGGTAGCAACAGAAAGAGGTGTCACTATGGTTTAAGGTGCAACTTGAATCCACAGAAAGGTGGTATTTGCCTGATTTAATAAGGAAGAATCTGTACCCAAGTATTGTTCCAATTACAAACTTTCATTTTTTAATAGAAACTGTTCTGTATGTTGCAAATAAAATTATGTATAGCACTTCCATCTGTCAAGTTAATGTATTTAACCAAGGCTGTATTATGTAACACAAGATTTCCCTCAATCCACTTCTGACATATCTGCAGCTATTTAATAAGCTGCATTTGACAATTCTATTCCCATCTAAAACAGCCTCTAGTATAGCACTTTGGAGGTCTGTAGGACTGTTCTACTGCACCTGTCCTTCAAAATGCTGATGTTTTTAGTTTGTCCAAATCAGTCACCCAGAGAATCCCAAAATGATCTGGGCTGGAAGGGACCTTCAAGGTCATCTAGTTCTAGTCCCTCTGCAATGGGCATGCAACTTGCCGTTAGACACAGCCAGGCTTAGAGGCTCCACAGCTTTTCTGGAAAACCTGTTCCAGCACCTCACCACCCTCATGGGGAAGAATTTCTTCCTCACATCTCATCTAAATCCAGCCAGTTGAAATAAATAGTGATGAATCCGCTGCTGGCATGGCAGCCACTTTGTGTGCCTCCAGCCTTCATACCCCATTCTGTTCGGTGAAAGAACATGACACACTTTAATGTAATAACGACCAAGCAAATGCTTACCGGACTTCTGAGTTGTAACTGATTCCCTCCACAATACAGAGCATCCCAAAGGGCATCCACTTCACCTTCTAGCTTGGACAACTGGAGAGCCTGCTCCCGAGAAGATGCTGCCAACTGATCTTGGGCAGCAGCACAGTCCTGCTTTAACTTCCGAACCATCTGCTCCAGGTCCGCGTAAGTTTTAAACAACCATGACTTTTCATTGCCTCCTTCCAGAGCCTGATACAGCCTGTAACACATGAATGGGACACCAAAGCCTTCTTGAGTCTCCTAAGCACTCCTGTCATCATCAGTCAAGAGGAGACCACAGAAACAGAATTGTTTTGGTTAGAAGGACCCTGAAGCTCATCCAGTCCAATCATTCTCTAACTCTGCCAGGTCTGGTGTTAAACCACAGCCCTCAGCACCACATCTCTGCCTCTCTGAAGCACCTCTGTGGATGGGGAATCGACCACCTCTCTGGCCAGCCTGTTCCAGCCTTTGAGAACCCTTTCAGGGAAGACATTTTTCCTAATGCTCAACCTAAACATCCCTTGCTGCAACTTGAGGCCATCTCTAGTCCTATCACTTGGTACTAGGCAGAAGAGACCAACCCGCACCTGGCTCCAGCTTCCTTTCAGGTAACTGCAAAGAACCAGAAGGTCTCCCTTCAGCGTCCTTTTCTCTAGACTAAGCCAGTCCCCCAGTTCCCTAAGCTGCTCCTCACCAGATCTGTTTTCCAGACTCTTCACCAGCTTCACTCCCCTTGTCTGGACATACCCCAGCACCTCAATGTCCTTCTTGTAGTGTGGGGCCCAAAACTGAACCCTGTACTCAAGGTGTGGCCTCACCAGAACCCAGTACAAGGTTAGGATCATTTTCCTGGTCTTGCTGGTCACACCATTGTTGATCGAGGCCAGGATGTTGTTGGCTTTCTTGGCCACCTGAGCACACACTGGCTCACATTCAGACAGCTGTCGACCAGCACCCCCAGGAGTTCATGTTGAGAAGGCAGAGGACTAGTAAAGGTCAGTACTGTACTATGTCTCCCACTGATTTCATGATTCCATCTATATCTAGTTTGTATGAGATTAGCAGGGCTCCAAAATATTTCAGCAT
This sequence comes from Semnornis frantzii, assembly GCA_013399775.1. NCBI lineage: Eukaryota > Metazoa > Chordata > Aves > Piciformes > Ramphastidae > Semnornis > Semnornis frantzii. The sequence goes on from VWYK01096421.1 coordinate 28,769, forward strand.
TAAATTAACAGCAATGAAATACCAAAGTAACAGACAGCAAGCACACAATGAATGCCAACAGAAGCTTACACTGTGTTCTTGCCAGCTATTCCCTGACACTTCAAGGACTACAAAGTAAGACACAATTTTTTGAAGTGCTGAAAACCAGCAGACCTCACAGACCAATGAGAAATAAGAGCAATTCCTGCAGGGTTCACAACTCCTTCAACTGTAAAAAGAGAAGAAAGTGTAACTTCTATAACTGTATAATTCTTCAAAAAAGAAAAAAAGTGAAAAAGTAGCCAGCGAACATTTAGTGATATGGAGACTTAATAAACCTGAGCAGAAACATTACAAGTTGCCAAACACACAATGGGAAAAAATGACTGCTGCCTGATCCTTGCAGTTATTCACTGTGTAAGACCATACTCAACCATCAATTACTACGAAACACTTAAAGTGTCACTGGAAAAGGACAAGTCAGACACGAACACACCATGTTGTCCAGTTTGTCCAATACACTTCATCAAAAGTTTTGAGGTGACACCAACACAGCACACGTCCCTAATGCACCACTTGAGCTATAAGCAGGCTTTTAGACAGCAAGAAAACAACTAAGTCTGACATGGGTGAGAGGACACTGAAACCAGATGGGAAATGAAGCAGTAAAAATGAGCTCAGCATAGGTCAAGTACTGCAGGAGTTGTTCCTCTCCTCTACCATGCAGGAGGTTTTACAGGCTAAGCTGATGAGGCTGTGCACACCATCCAGGAAATCACTGTTAAGAACAGCTCTCTACGCCTGTGTTTATTCTAGAATAACTTTCAAGAGGTCCTAGATGAAGGTATCATGTAAGAAAGGTTTGGTTTTAAATATCCAGTGTATTCTGCATCTTGATTGGGAATGCTTCAGCAACAGTAACAAGATTGAGAATTGAACAATGTTTCCTCAGGCAAACCTAAAAAGAACTTCAAAAGACAAGCAAGAGGCAAGGCTCATCTTGAAGGTTTCATTCTGGAGAATTCTAGATACGAATTAAAGCAAGCAACTAATGACTTAGCAACAGAAAAGGCTGAGGTGGCCAAGCCTTTTTCACCCTAGCATTATTTTAAAGTCAGTCCAAGTTCAGCAGTGACTGTTAACACTCACCTGTAAGGGAACCCAGCCTCTGAACTGATGATGCTCCTTGGTTTTGCACACTGAGCTCTCTCCGTTATCACCCGCAGTCTCTGCTCCAACTCATTGCTACTCTGTTTCAGAGACTCCACCAAACCCTCCAGGTGAGAGTAGATCTTCTTAAGTTTCTTCATCTCCATTTGATAGGCTAGCTGAAGAAGTTCAAGTGATGCTTTTTGTCTGATCAAATGCCTGCATACTGCATCCTGTCTTGAAGCATACCTCTCCTGCTGAGCAATCTGACGATCCAAGCACGCTTTCACCACTGGTGCACACAAAAGCTGGGCCTTCTCTTTCAGAAGGGGAAGCAGCTCCTCCTCGTTTATCCGAGCGATGTCTTGTTTAATTGTTGAGATTTCATCATTTAAACTCCATATTTTGGCATCCAGGTTCTGCTGTTTCCTAGGATTCTGCATAAAACAAAACAGTGGTGAGTATCTTCACAGTTGCCTTCATGTCAGACATTTCCTCAGTTCACACAACGTTCATGTACTTAAGTGAATCTTAGCGCAATTTAAGAACATGCCACAACCCAGTATCTTGAGCCATTGCCTAGGGGTGGCTCAAGATACTGGGTTGTAGCATGTTCTTCAACTCCAGTAGCCATACCTGTTTGTCACTCACTTGCTGAGACTGGGAAGGTGAGAGTAGATGGTCTCTAAGCTTCCTTCAAACAAGCCATTCTATGATTCAATTATCAGATCCACTTATGTAGTACAAACAGTTGAGTTTCAAGACAGTCAGTGAATTACAACTGGTAAAGTTTGCTACAGAACATAAACAGTTCATATTAGCTCCACCATACCACAAAATTCCAACCAAAATTATGCTCTTGTTTGTTGTACAGACAACAGAGAGCCAGGTATACTTTGAAACGCCCAACTGAATTAGAAAGCCATCCCTTTTGCTAGATCCAGTTGAACACACCTGCCCATGGAAGAATCCACTACTTTCCATCCCTTTTTGCAGCATACCTTGTTTAAGGACTGCACCATATCCTCTGCACATTTCATAGCTGACTTCCTGCTCTCCTCTTTAGCTTGCATCTGGATGAGCTGATGCTGAGCACAGATATATGCTGTCTGGAGCCTGGCTATCTCTTGCCTCTCTTCACGAACTTCATCAGCCTCACCACAAGTGACTTGGGTGCTCAGATCTGCAAGCCGAAAGCTGCCTTCGGGGGAATTTTCAGACACACCTTGATAAAAATGTTTTTTTACATAGGAGGTGACTGCTGCAGTGCTTTGTTCTTCCTGAGCCAAATACTTGTCCAAAGAAAGTTGGGAAAAAAATACTGGATGTAGATGTGATCCTTGTTCTCCATCTGGAGCAGTGAAGAATGAGGCAAATTTCTTAGCTGCTTCCACGAGCAAAAGTAGTTCACTATTAAGCTTATTATTTGCTGCAGTAAACATTTCCAGTCCTTCTTTCAAATCTTTATGTGCTTCCTGCTCTTTGCTTTTTAATGTTTGTAACAAATGGTTGTTTTCAGAACTCATAACTTGAAGCTTATTACACCGATAAATTTGAAGGTTTTTTAACTTCTGAAGAGTTTGAAGCTCATCTTCTAATTTCTTCTGCTCTTCCTCTTCTTCTTCCTCCTCCCAGCTACTCTTCTTTGGATCTACAGGCTTCAAAGTCTTAAGGACTTCATCCAGTGCATTTCCTTCTAAAATGGGCTTCCCAGACTCCACAAGTTTATCAAAATCTTGCAGCTCTTTTTCAGAGACCACATACTGCTCGTTTACATTGCCACAAAACCACTCCAGAAAGGCTCTGTCTTCTGAAGACTCAAAAAGCCAATCAAAATCTTCTCCATTAAGTGAATCAGCTTCTGGATATCCAATTTTTTTAAGAGTTTCCACAAAATCTTTCCCACAGCTCATGATTCAATTGGGTTTGTTTTGGTTTTTTTTTGGCAAGCAGAAAAGATCCAACTACATGAAAAAAAAAACTATTTCTCTTGTAATATTTTTTGTCATGTAAGAGGAGCATTTAGCTTTTTAATAAAAAAATCTGCACAGGAGCAACAAAGTGTCAGATCACACCAAAAGAAAATGAGTGGTGTTACAGATTTGAGTGGTTATTCAAAGCCTAGAAATTATTTTTTATTTCAGGGATATCTTAACATATTTTGTCCATCAAATAAGGACACATTTTTACCTCAATTAAATCCCTAGTCTTGGCAAGCACTTATGTTTTCTAATTAATGATAGTATTCTATTTGATTATAATAGATTTATATGAATCAACCGGAAAAAAATCAACAGATGTAAATATGGAGTAATTTTCCTCACATTACATTAAAAAAAAAAAACAAAAAAACAACAAACAGTCACCCACAATCATTTTAATTCTTTCAAAATGACAGGAGCTTTCACCTTGCCCTAAAAACAAAACTAGGGTGGTATTTCACTGCACATCAAGATCTTGCTTATGTTTTTTCCACTTCAGCAGCAAGCAGAATCTTGTCTTCAAACCTTAAAAGTTCTTCTGAAAATGGAATGAGAAACCCTTTAGCATACAAAAGTCTCAATATAGTAACTGGTCCAAAGCCTGTATTAACTTCAAATCAGTGTAAACACTCTTGGGAAAACAGGCACAGAAAAGTAAGTTTGCTGTTTTGGTGTTCTCCAGTAAACAAATCATCAGCTTTTGGACCCTACAGTGAGCTCAACACACAGCAAAGAGTAGAACAAATTACTAAGAAAATCAGGAGTCCCTGTCTGCAGAGCTCTAGCAACATAAAGAGGAGTTTTCTGAGTTCGGCATTACTTACTACTTTTGTTTTCAGAACATATTCCACCAGGAAACTCCGCTTTGCCAGCCGGCCTGGAGGACATAAGTGCTGAACATGGAAAAGCATCCTTCTAAAACACCGCGTTTATCTTAAGGTAAGTCGCAGGTTATATGGGAAATTGAATTTATTGTGCACGTTTCACGCCCCAGGGCAGCCTTCCGGGCTTACACGAGGGCTGTTGTCAAAGCGAAAAACAAAAACCAGAGCCTCACGTAGGTGTACGCAGATCGTGAGGCTCGCTGACACTGCCGCCTAAACTAAAGCCCCTTCGGACCTCTGAGGGAGCTGCCCAAGATGCCCACCCCCGACCTGGGGAAGCAAAAGCACTACCAGTGGGACCCTCAGGGGCCTTTCTACGAGCGTCCATGAGCCCGAAGTGCCGCCGGCTGGGTCCTAGCTACGGGGCAGCTGCTGCCTACAGCCCCAAGGGGATCGCGGCTAGAAGCCGTCCCGCAGAGGGAGAAAAGGAAGCGGACAGCGGAGAGTGGGTATGCTGCGGCGCCTATTTCCCTTCCGGTGCAAACAAGCCACGACCCCACACTGGCCCCACACCGCCCGGTACTCACCACAGCGCTCCGCCTCAGCCACTGCACGGACGAAAGGGAGTGACTCAGAAAATAGCGGGAAGGCTGAGGGAGGACTAAGGGACGCCGAAGGGGAGGTCCGGGCGGAAGGCTAAGAGAAGGATTGGGGGGAAGAAGGCAGAGGAAGCGCCTCAGTAGCGTTCCCGCCCGGGGCGGAAGCGGAGCCGAGCGGCGCGCGCAGAGGCAGCACTAGCCCCGCGCGCAGGGCTCGAAACGCCCGCCACGCGCCAGTCTCAGCGCCGCACCCCCGCCCTCGCCTTCCGCCTCGCCGCCTGCGCCTGCGCATCCCGCCCGCGCCGCGCCGACGCCGGACGTGAAGCCGAGGGGCGTGGCTCCGGCACCCTCCGTGTTGGCTTTGTACTGCTCCGCGAGGCGGCCGCTTGGTTCCTCGTTTTAACCTACCCTGCGATGCTTCTGAGGCCTGGTGTGTGGCGAGGGAGAGGGTGGGGAAGACATGGCTGCGATTTGACGTTGGTCAGCTTGTACTGGGCCCCATTGCCCCGTAGCCCAGACACGAGGCTCATGGTGGCCACCACCCTTCTGTCCACAGTTGGCTGCCTAGGTCCCTTAGGGTGTTTTTGATGGACTTCATGCCCGTTCATTTGTGTAATCCCTTTTTTTGAACCTGCCAATAACCCCAGAACTTCACAAAGACCAAATGCCAGAGCTCTGCTAACTGCTGCTTAAAATAACCCAAACACTTCCCTCAGTTTTTTAACCCACCTCCTCATTGAATGACCACCAGCAATGGCACTGCAGGATGGACTGCCACATCTGTGTTTACCTTACCTGTGGCTTTTACATCAATTTAGAAACCAGTAATACATTTCCCTTCAGCTCTGTGGCATCCCTCAGGGGTCAGTGCTGGCACCAGGGCTGTTTAACATCTTTGTCAGTGACATGGACAGAGGAATCAGTGCACCCTCAGCAAGTTTGCAGATGGCACCAAGCTGTGTGGCACAGTCGACTTCCTAGAGGGCAGGGATCCATCCAGAGGGGCAGGGACAGGCTGGAGAGGTGGGCCCAGGTCAACCTCATGACATTCAACAAGGCCACGCGTAAGGTCCTGCACCTGTGTGGGCACAATCTCAAGCACAACTCCAGGCTGGGTGGTGAATGGCTGAAAGCAGCCCTGAGGAAAAGGCCCTCAGGGTCTGGGGTGATGAAAAGCTCAACATGAGCCTGAAGTGTGAGTGCAGCCCAGACAGCAACCGAGTCCTGGGCTGCATCAAGAGCAACGTGGCCAGCAGGGCAAGGAAGAGGATTCTGCCCCTTTGCACTGCTCTCCTCAGACCCCATCTGGAGTCCTGTGTGCAGTTCTGGAGCCCCCAGCACAAGAAGGACATGGAACTGTTGGAGTGGGTCCAGAGTAGGCCACAAAGATGCTCAGAGGGCTGCAGAAGCTCTGCTATGAGGACAGGCTACAAGAGTTGGGGCTCTGCAGCCTGGAGAAGAGAAGGCTTCCAGGAGNTTGGAACTGGATGATCTTTGAGGCCCCTTCCAACCTTACCATACTATGATTCTATGATTTCTACACCTTTTACGGCATGACTGCGCCTTGCTGGAGGCGCAAGACTGCCCCTGCACACAAGTCCTCAAGGCTGCACTAAGGCTTTCTGCAAGATCCTTCTTTCCAACGCCCTTCCATACCATGCTCCCTGTCATCTTGTGGTTTGGGCTGCTGCTGCCCATGGAGCCACCAGGAAGCTCTCAGCAACGACTGCAGGACCTCTTCTGCATTGTGAGGGCTGGAGCTGGGTCAGCATCATGTAAACTCTAGCACTTGGAGCATCCTTCATCAGCCACTCGTCCCCTTCAGCTGTCCCTGTTTCCTGTTTACAGTGCACATGCCGTGTTTTCTGGGCTCCCCTGCCCGCCTCTCCAGAGCCTCCTCCACTTTCTCATGAGCCATGCCAGGGGAACATTTGGGCTATGGTTTTCCATTAGTGTCAGGCATTTTCCCTGCATTTCTAGTGCAGTATTTTTAAAGCCTTCTGGGTGTTTGTGAGCTTCTTGCTTTCAGAACGCTCCTGTAGCGCTCCCTGGGTTTTCCTCCCATTTTTCCACAGGTCATTTTCTTAGAACTGAGCACCATTTGCTTGATTTGCTCTGTTCTTACAATATTAAGCTTAATTATGTTGTGGTTGCTACTATGGAGCAGCTCACCTACTGATGGCTCTTGAATGCTAGAGTCATAGAATGGTTTAAGTTGGAAGGGACCTCAAAACTGATCCAGTTCCAAACCCCCCCACCACAGGCAGGGACACCTCCCACTAGAACAAGTCGCTCAAGGCCTCATCCAGCCTGGCCTTGAACACCTCCAGAGAGGTTGTTGAGCACAGAATCACCCAATGTGATCACCTATTGGGTGATTCTGTGCTCCACAACCTCCCTGGGCAACCTGCGCCAGTGTCTCACCACCCTCAGTGTAAAGAACTAATTCCTAACATCTAGTTTAAATCTCCCCTCTTCCAGTTTAAACCCATTACCTCTCAACCTGTCATCCTATATACTGCTGGAGACTAAATTTAGAATAGTATTTTTTGAGTTTTTGTTTTTACGTTGTGCTTTCCAAGGCCATTTATTTTTAAGTCACTTATTGCATCCAGAAATATTATCTTTACATTTCACCCTGATGAGGCACTGACCCAGTCTGTGGGTGGCTGAGCCTTCCCACTACAAGTCCTAAATGTGCAGCTTCCCTAATCTCACTTGATGCAATTGTTAAAATGAGTCAGGACAAGGGAAGTGAGCAACCTTGCAGCTCAGCAGGGTTAAGACTAACTCCCATGAGGTGTTCTAGATCAAAACCAGCACCTCTGTGGCCTGCAAAGTGTGATGTGCCAATTGCTGGTACAACACGGTCTGTGCAAGGCATTTTTCAATTACACCCTGAGCTGGCAGTGAGTTCTCGTGGGTAAAAAGAGCTGTGGAGCTGAATTCCTCCCCATCAGATTACAGCCTGATATGCAGCTGTAACTCAGCCTGGCTCCAGTTTTCAAATCACCTTGCAGATAGGGTTCACTGCGCCTTGCTGAGGGGAAGGAACAAAGGCGTTCACTGGCTGATTGCAGACGATTGTGCTGCTGCACTTCAGTCGGTTCCTTGCAGTAATAGCAGCTGGTCCTACAGGGCTGTTCTGGAGGTTTGTGTGTCAGATCCTTACACTAATATCAGCTGGTCCTACAGAGCTGTTATGGAGGTTTGTGTGTCAGTTCCTTGCAGTAATGTCAGCTGGTCCTACAGGGCTATTCTGCAGGCTTGTGTTTCACAGTGTTGTTTTCTTTTCAGTTTCCTAAATAGCAGTGTTACTCATGTAAAAACTACCTGAGTAAAAGCGCATTTTACACACCTAGGAAACTTTCAAACACACTTCTGTCCTGAGAGCAACTGAGCTCTGTAACTGAAGTCCACATCTGAGATGAAAGAAGACAAATCTGATACAAGATTGTTTACCTTTTGTCTATCCACTTGGCTGGCTGGATTGCTGCAACTAATGCTTTCCATTCCCTGCATGGCCGCTTCCTCTGCCTCTATCTAGACACACACACACAATGTTCCACCTCCTTCATGGCCTTCTACAAAACCTACATCCCCATCTGAGCCCTTGAGCTATGTGGTCTAGTGGAAGGTGTCCTTGCCAATGCCAAGAGGATTGGAACTAGATGATTTTCAAGGTCCCTTGCAACCCAACCCATTCTAAATTCTGTGATCTGTTTATCTGAGCTGTAGCTGATTTAGAGCTACACACATGCTGGCCAGTAGCCACCTCTCCAAAGAGTGAAGAGCTCCACTGGGCCAGACTTGGATCATGATCAATGCAGGAAATAATTAATTTCTCTTTCTACCCAGACATAGAATGTCCCTGTAGGTTTTCGCTGTGGATTATCATTGCAGCCTCCATCTTCTCTCTGCTGTGTCAAACTTGGTGAAAATTAGCCTGAAGGTTCAAAAGTTATCAAGGAAAGGAGGAGAGGAACAGATGGACAAAAGAGGAGATGACAGACAGCATGATCTCATAATCCCCACTGGCACTGGAATTCAGGCTAGAACTGAAATGTTTTAGGTTAGAACACTGTGCACCTAAATTTCTCATTTTGAAAGAACAAGTCTCTAATGTGAAACAAAATTTCGTTTGCTAGAAAATGCAGCAGCCTTTAGGGCAGAGATTAAACACCGGCACACAGACCTTCAGCATTTCTGATGGTCCCTTTCCCCACCCAGCTGCAGCCCTCTGTGTCACTGTTTGCTTTTGCACCTCCTCATGGGTCAAGATTGTTTTTCTCTGATTCATTTTTTCTTGGTTGTGTTCAGTCAAAACATAATTAAAGGCTTTACCTTACCCTTTTTTTCCATCCTGGGAGCAGTTGTTTTGCATCTGTGTCCGAAAACCGGCGAGGCTGCTTAGATAGCATATTGCTTTTACAAGCCATTTTATGGTGGATTCCAGCAGATTAAGACATGGACATTTCTGGAAGGATGTCTGCAAGCTCTGCACTATTCCATCTAGGCCACGTTGCCTTTGTTCCACTGCAGAACATGACATTCTTGAGCCTGGTGCCTCAGAGAGAAACTATCAGTTACCTATTGGCAAAGGCTGTGAAAAAGACAGCCAGAGTGCAGTTGCCAACATGTAGGCACCACAGCTGGCCAGGATAACCCCTTCCTCTGGGACACATCTGCCAGACAAAAAAAAAACAACTAAAAAACAACCTCTTAATTCTAAAAGTGGTTTGCATATCACTGCTGCAGGGTTTGGGTTGGTTTTGTTGTGTGAAAAAAAAAAACAACAAAAAAAACACACAGAGAAGAAACAAGTGTTTTAGCTGATGAAGTGTGGCTGTGTGGAAGCTTTTTGCATCACACTTCACATCTGCAAGCAACCGCAGGGTGTTGAGGTCCCTGCTCTAGGCTGCTAGAGTAGCACCCCACTCTCTAGAAGCAACCTAAGGTGTAACTCACTGCCTTAAGCAAACTTAAAGGTTGGCCCAGATGATCTTTGGGGTCCCTCTCAACCTGGCATTCTGTGACACTGAACTAAGCACAGCTAAAGAGGTGCTGTGTGAACTTTTATGACCACAGTCAGAAGACAGAAATTTGGCACCAGCTGGCTTCCTCTCACCAGCACATCTATCTTCTCTGCAGAGGAACAGCAGACTTCATTCTGAGCTCTTGTATTCCCAGAAAAGCAGGTCAAAGTGATTTGTTTTCTTCAGCTTTGTTGGATTCAACACCATAGATGTAACAGAGGCACCTAAATGTTTGGGTTAAGTGCTCATGCATCAAGGCACATGATGGACAAAGCACTTTTTGTGCTAGAAAACTGTTTGCTTACTCTTCTGACCCTGTTCTGGAACTGCTACAGACACACACAAAAAACAAACCACAAATGATGAAGTTAAAAGACCTGAAAACCACAACAAAAAGGTATCAAAATTTGTGTTTGTATTATGAGGAGATGATGCCGCAACACAATGCACTCTGGAGTACTGCTCCAGTACTGTGAGAAATACTCACAGGAGGTTCCACCTCAACATAAGGAGAAACTTCTTTGGTGTGAGGGTGCCAGAGCCTTGGAGCAGGGTGACTAGAGAGGTTGTGGAGCAGTCTCCTCTAGAGACTTTGAAAATTCACCTGGATGTGTTCCTGTGTGACCTGCAGTAGGTGATCCTGCCTTAGCAGGGGTGTTGGACTGGATGATCTCCAGAGGTTACTTCCAACCCCTCCTGTTCTGTGATTCTGTGTGCCACAGAATGCAGCAGGCACTGTGTGCGTGTGTAAAAAAGGAATCTGCGCAGCATAATGCACCCCACAGGCTGTTCCTCTGGCCCTGGCACCCAGTGCCTCTGGCACAGAGCACCCTCACTGACACTTTCAGCTAACACTTTGCCCAGCAAGCAGCAGAAGGCTCCCTCTAAGTGCCTCATGTGCACCCAAATTCCTTTATAAGTCCATATTGCACAGACCATTTCAGTGACATCAGTCATTTGGAACCACATTTTATGCCTACATTTCAGTTTGCCTTTCTGATCCATAGCCCAAGGTCATGGCAGGAGGAAAGCCAGATGTAACTGATGAGGATGAGCAGCACAACTCCTAACTAAGAGCGCTGCTACCCAGAAACAACTTCAAGGTTGCACAATTCCTTCTGTGCAAAGACTTCCTGCTCACTAATACCCATGAATGATTCCTAATAGCAGCCTGATTTGCTCCAGGCAATCCTGCTCTAACAGGAGTGGTTGGACTGGATGATCTTTAGAGGTCCCTTTCAACCCCTACCATTGTGACATGCAAATGGAAGGTAGAAGCTCTGAGACTGGAGCATCTAGACTCTGCTTCGCCAGCAGGCAAGTCCCTGTCTGTATGTGCCTTCCCAGGAAGACTTTGCTGGGGTTAATTCACAACCCTTTGAGTAGAGACAGCAGCCAAGGTGACTAAATGGTTTCTGCTCCACTCTGGTTTGTGCATCCCCAGCATTTTCAGTCCAGGTAGCTATGTGACACTCTTGGAGGTTTCTTTTGCAGCTACCAATGAACAACAGTGCATTTACTCAGTCCCTGAAGGAACTTCAGGCTCAATTCATTGCTGGTGAAATTAATTTCTGATGTTTGCCACACTAGTATTTGTAGGAAGTGCAGCTCCCCCTTTTAGAGTATCTAAAGGGATTCACAAAATCCTTGAATCACAGAATCTGTAAAGATCAGATCATTTAAATAGATTCATTTAAATAGATTTATCTATTTAATCATTTAAATAGATTCACAGAATCCCTGAATCCCAGCTGGTGGGGATTGGAAAGGACCTTTGGAGATTATCCAGCCCAACCCTCTCTGCTTCAGCAGGGTCATCCACAGCAGGTTGCCCAGGATCTCAGTGTCCAGGTGGGTTTAGAATCTTTCCAGAGAAGGAGACTCCACAACCTCTCTGGGCAGCCTGGTCCAGAGCTCAATTGTCTTTCCGTTCTGGAAAGTCAAAGTTGGTGGATTAAATATCAACACTGTGACTGGCTCTAACCACACACAGCCAATNGGTCATCCACAGCAGGTTGCCCAGGATCTCAGTGTCCAGGTGGGTTTAGAATCTTTCCAGAGAAGGAGACTCCACAACCTCTCTGGGCAGCCTGGTCCAGAGCTCAATTGTCTTTCCGTTCTGGAAAGTCAAAGTTGGTGGATTAAATATCAACACTGTGACTGGCTCTAACCACACACAGCCAATGGCTTCTACTAGTTAATAAAAAAAAAAAAATAAGATTTTTCTGAAAGAAAAAAAAAATCAACTATTTTGCAGACATTCTTTTATCAACACCATCAGAAAATGAAGTCATGACATTAATATGACTCGATTAAAGATGATGTGGTTCCTTTCCAAAATGTGTTTCTTTTCCAAAGGGCTCATTTGCAAGGATGAAAAATGTCACTGCTAATTACCAGTCTGTTAGAAAGTTGGTAACATGGTGAAATAATCACTTGTCCAAGAAAAGCAGAGGAACATCCTGCAGCTAAACACACCCCGGGGCTTGGAACGGGAGCAGGTCTGCAGGCGGAGCTCAGGCACACGCAGCTTCACCTCTTCCTGTTTCCCACTTGTGCTGGCATCACAGTTCATCCTCTGGAAGGGGTTATGCAGAGTGCACAGCCAGGTGCTCAGAATGCTGCCATTTCTCACAGTCCTGTTTTTAAAGTAGATCAACAGAATTAGCTTCTTTTTGAGCACAAAATCACTTCAGGCTGTGCGTGGTGCAGCTGAACCCACACCCAGCCATGCCAAGGGCAGAACTCAGACCATTTGAGGGCAGAAAAAGTCTTAGTTCTGTAAGTTAGATGCCTGCTGTATTTAATTTGAGGGGTTTATTTTCCAAGACTTTAGGCTAGAAACTCATCTATAAACACCAGATAAAAACTTGCTCTGGTGGATTTTGGGAAGCCTTTTTAATTTTGCTTTAATCTAGTAGGACTCACTCTGGACTGAGTTTGCTTTTGCACGAGACCACGCAGGAACTAGGCTCTGGGTAGCGAAGTGTTGGAGAGTTTCTGCTGACTCTTTTCAGAAGATAAATAAATCAGCTGCTGGGCCTGGAGGTGCTGGTTGGGCACAGAGAGGATGGGTGTGGGGAGGATCCCAAATGTGGTGCAGAATGTGCAGTAACAGCTGGCAGCTTTAGGCTGTTTATTTCTGCTTCGCCCTGGTGGCGACAGTGCACTCATGGAGCAGAGGAAGAGGTCGCCCAGCAGCAGTGCAGAGGCCTGTGTCCTCTCAGCACCTGCCTGCTGCAAGGGAAAGTCCTTCCTCTCTTCTCCCACCAGGAAACAGGCCAGACCTCTCCATAAAAAGAACTTCTCGATGACTTCATCTCTCCAGAGCCTTTTCCACAGAGGAAAGGACCTGGCAGCCCTGTCATTTTGTCCCTACTTCTTCTCTTCCTATATGGTAATTGGAGAAAAAATAGCCTGAGAGCAGCAGCACCTCCTCAGCTGCTAAAAGCATAGGCATGACAAAGCTGGCACAGCTGCCAGGCACTGGCAGGATTGCATCTCACAGCAGGCAGGATGCTCTCTGCAGCCACCTGGTCATGATAGACAGACATGCAGATGGATGCAGGGATGGAGCACATCCCCGTGGAGCACGCACACGAGGCACACTCACCAGCATCTAGCTTTTAAAAATAGAGCACTGAGCCATAGATCAGAAAATCCTGGAAAGGTTCAGGTTGAAAGGGACCTTAAAGTTCACCTAGTTCCGATCCCCTGCCATGGACAGGGATACCTTCCACTAGAGCAGGTTGCTCAAGGTCTCATCCAACCCGGCCTTGAACACCTCCAAAGAAGGGGCATCCACAACTTCCCTGGGCAACCTGTTTCAGTGTTTGCATCCTGAGGTGTCATGGCCACAAGCTGTGGTTTGGTGCCCGTTAAATTCCACAGAATCCTAGACTCACAGAATGGTTTTGTTTGGAAAAGCCCTTCAAGATCATCCAGTCCAACCATTCTCTAACTCCACCAAGGCTGGTGCTAAACCATGGCCCTCAGCACATCTCTCCTCCTTTGAAATAGCTCCAAGGATGGGAATTCAACCACCTCCCTGGGCAGCCTGTTCCAATCTTTGAGAACCTTGTCAGGGAAGAAGTTTCTTCTAATATCCCACATAAACCTCCCCTGGGGCAACTCGAGGCCATTTCCTCTCATCCTGGTTATAAAAGAGTAGAGATCAACTCCTGCCTGGCTCCAACCTCACCCAACCCAACTATCAAACTGAGGCTTGGAACAGTTGTGCTGCCTTCAACTGGGCTGCTCCTGCCCCATATGCGCCACAGGGGCTGTGTCTAAAACCCCACCTCCAAGTGGGGCTGCAGTTGATGGAGGCTGTAGACTCACAGAACCGTTTTGGTTTACGATCATTTATGACTTTTTTTTTTTTTTTTTTTTTTTTTTTTCCCCGCTAAAAC
>VWYK01096421.1:44380-80969 GCA_013399775.1 Semnornis frantzii
TTATTTTTCTTTTTTTTTTTTTATTGTTTTTTTCTTTTGTTTTTTTTCTTTCTTTTTATTTTTTTTTTTAAAGACCTTCTTTAAACAGAGAATGCAAAGAACTGGTCCAATTGTTTTTCTTACCCGGCAAGCCAAGCTCTAATGACTTCAACTAAGCAGAAGTTGTATTAAAATACATCTTCAGAGTATTGCTACAATTTGGGTAAATATGTTCTGAACAGCTTGATGAGTACTAAATAAACTTTGCTGTTTTACAGCTTACATTTCTCTTTTTTTTCTTTTTTTTTTTTTGCACTTTTTTAAGAATAGAAAAATGCAATTATAGTGTGCAAAAGAAAACAAAATTAATTCTCTCCTAGCTGAATACTGTACTTGTAAGCCATGCCCTCCACAAAAAAATGTATTGACGTGTGTAAATAGAAGAAAAGGAAAAAAACCCAAAAATACAAGCAGAGATTTCAGTTCCTTGCAAGGAAAGATTAACTATCACCAAGTGGAGCACTTGAGTTTCTGTGTTCTTCAGCCAAAGAAATGAAAGAAACAACCCCAGAAAAAGCCACTGAAATGCTTCAGATGTCATCAGTTCCACAGTAACAGGTTAAACTTGCAGTGCTGCTCCCGTTAGCATGGAGAAGATGATTAGCTGCTGGTTGGATACTGAATACAAAAAAGCAAAAGACAGTTGAGATCATCCCACATGAAGTCATTACTAGAGCTGGCTTTTCCCCCGTGTTGAAGTACAGCAGTGACTTGTAAATATGACCTTTGCTAAGAGATCAGCTGAGATTTGAAGACTGATCTGCCTGCTTCACCCAAACAACAACTGCTGAAAGGATTGACTCTGTGGAGCCCTCTACACAGCATTCTAAATGTTTGGGTTCTTTTTTTTGTTTTCATGAAAAAAAAAAAAAATTAAAAAAAAAAAGTAGTTTTAGGGGGTTTTTCTGTATCTCTGAATCACTAACACACTGTAGATTCCATTTATCCTTCCATGGCTGAAAATGGATTCTGCAAAAATCAAAATAACTGTCAAACTCCCCTTACACCACGCTTCCAACAGGTTGAATTTAATACTTCTTGAATGGAATGACATCATTTTTTTTTTCTTTTAATTTGCAGTATGGCTACATCAAGCTAGCTTTAAGTCACAACTGTACCTAACCACAGTTCTCTGCAGCAAACCCAGGATTTACAAGATCTAATATCGTGGTTACAGTGCAGGGAACCGTGGGTAAGAAACCTCCAGGTCAGAGTACTGTGGTTGGGGTTTCCCGGAAGAGTGGCAGTTGACACCTCTGGAATATTCATATTTAAGTGCTTCAGTCAGATGGTCCTGAGCTGGGTGGGTACCTCAGGCACTAGGAGAGCCTGGCGTTCAGTCTGCGGGAATGTGTGTACCCTCCGTCGCTCGAGCCGCTTTGCAAACTGTAGTGGTCTTCAGCATCGCTGGCACTCCCAACACTGTCCATTTCCCCTGGGGTGAACTCCATCCCTTCAATGTCTACTTCTACAGCAAAGACAAGAAGGCAGCTTTCAGAAAGGCAGCAATGCCAGCAAGGAGTGCTGGGCCATGCTTGAGCACTCCTCAGCTGACACCCGAATCCTAGCTTGTTTTCAATCACAGAATGGCTTAGATTGGAAGGGACCTCAGAGACCATCAACTCCAACCTCCCTGCCATGGGCAGGGATGCCTCTCAACTAGACTCAACTGCTCAAGGCCTCATCCAACCTGGCCTTGGACACCCTCAGGGAGGAGGAACCCACAGCCTCCTTGGGCAACCTACTCCAGAGTCCCAGCACACTCACACTGAAGAACTTCTTCCTAAGGTCCAGTCTAACCCTGCTCTCCCTCAGCTTCAAACCATTTCCCCCTGTCCTATGGCTAGACACCCTTACGAAAAGTCCCTCTGCAGTCTTCCTGCAGGATCCCTCCACGTACTGGAATGAAGCTCTAAGGTCCCCCTGGACTCTTCTCTAGGCTGAACAAGCCCAGTTCCCTCAGCCTATCCTCATTTTATGTAATTAAAACCCAAGAACTGGCACAGTAGCTCCTGAGGAAAGGATCATCTTGTCCACCTGAGAATTCAAATCCCTTCTGTCCTCATCCACATAAATATACTGCATGACATCAGTACCAAATGCTGGCCCAGAACTGTTCCAACCTGCTCACAGACACCAATTGTAAAAATCCTCCAGCCGTCAAAGGCTGCAGCACAGCTCCTGGTAGTTCCAGCCCATATGGGTGTCGGCTGGTGGCCACCATGGCGTGGCCATCTGTCCCCCAGAAACTGCTGACCGCCAGGTCTGCTCCCCAAGGCCCCTCCTGAGGTAGCCTGTGCCAGTAATTACGCTAAAAATGCAGAACATGAAATGGTGATTGTTTTAAAAAAGAGGTAAAACCACAGGCACTGTAAATAGCTTTAAAAACACCTGCAGCATCAATGGCTTCCAAAGCTGATTAGGTAAAAGAACCTTTTTCCAATCATGCCAAAGATGCAGTTGGAGTTTTTGTCCTGCAAATCACAAAACAGAACAATTCTCAGAGTCACAGAATCCTGGAGGTTGGAAAGGACCTCTAGAGATCATCAAATCCAACTCCCTTGCCAAAACAGGTGACCCTAAGACAGGCCACACAGGACCGCGGCCAGGTGGGGCTTGAAAATCTCCAGGCAAGGAGATTCCACAACCTCTCTGGGTAGCCTGCTCCTGGGCTCCAGCACCCTCACAGCAAAGCTTTTCCTGATGTTAAATCATAGAATCATAGAATGGTTTGGGTTGGAAGTGACCTCAAAGATCATCTAGTTCCAATCCCCTGCCATAGGCAGGGACATCTCCCACTAGAACAGGTTACTCAAGGCCTCATCCAACCTGGCCTTGAACACCTCCAGGGAGGGAGCATCCACAGCCTCCCTGGGCAACCTGCGTCAGTGTCTCACCACCCTCACTGTGAAGAACTTCTTCCTAACATCTAGTTTAAATCTCCCCTCTTCCAATTAAAACCCATTACCCCTCATCCTATCATTACAAGACCTTGAGGTGGAACTTCTTGCATTCCAGTTTATGCCCACTGCCCCTTGTCCTATCACAGGACACTACTGAAAGAGCCTGGTCCCTCCTTCTTGCCCCCTAGTCAATACTGATCAGCGCTGACAAGTTCCCTTTCAGGTCTCTTTTCCAAACCAGCCCCAGGTCTCTACATTCTGCAGAAAGCTTCATTTTAGCCCCAAATCCCAAGTGTGCTGTTGCTCCCCTGCGGGTGCAGCTGCCATTACCTTGCTCAGAGTCAGTGGATATTGTTGATCCCATGCTGTCAGTGCGGATCCGCTCCATGCCCTGCACGGAGAGCTGCTCCAGCCGGCGCTTGAGGTAGCGGTGCTCCCGCTGCAATTGTTCTTTAATGTTCAGAGCTTTCCGGTCCTGTTCTTCCAATTTCTTAAAGGAGACAGACAGTAAGCTGGAAGGTCCTGCTCACCTTAGAACATGTGTGACTTAGGAACTTGGCAGAGAATCACAGAAGTGTTTCTGTTGGAAAAGACCTCCAAGATGGAGTCCAACCATCCATGACCATCAAACCATGCCCCCAGGTGCCACGTCCACACGGTTCTTGAACACTTCCAGGGACGGCGACTCCTGTATCTCCCTGTGCAGCCTTGTTCCAATGCCTTGCCATTGTAATGCACTTAAAATATTTTAATTACCATAGAACTAAAACTGAAATAAATTGAATTTGTGGTTTGTTGGCTTATAAACAGACCTTTACTGTCTTTCTCACCTCTTTGGTTGCACAGGTCATAGAATCATAGAACAGCAGAGGCTGGAAGGGACTTCTGGTCAGCACAGTTTGAGCAGCCAAGGCCAGAGCTCTCACTGGTAGCCACTTAAAAAAGATTTGACTTGATAATTAGGGAAGACAGTGTTAGAAATATGGTGAGATCAGAGGCAGGAAGGATCCAAACACCTTACATCAGTTTATATATTACATTATTTTATGTATTATGAGTCAGGGTGCGCCCAGGTAGCCAAGAAGGCCAACAGCATCCCAGCCTGGATCAGCAATAGTGTGATCAGCAGGACCAGGGCAGTGAATGAGCTCCTGTGTCCAGCACTGGTCAGGCCAGACCTTGAGTACTGGGTTCAGTCTTGGGCCCCTTACCACAAGAAGGAATGTGTCCAGAGAAAGGCAGTGAGGCTGGTGAAGGGTCTGGAGAACAGGGCAGCTGAGGAGCAGCTCAAGGAGCTGGATTTGTTTAGTATGGAGGAAAGAAGACTGAGGGGAGATCATCTGTTCCTCTATAACTCCTTGAGAGGAGGGGGTTGTCTCTTCTCCCTAGTATCAAGCAATAGGGCAGGAGGAAATGGCCTCAAGTTGCCCCAGGGCAGGGTTAGGTTGGACATGAGAAGAAACTCCTTCCCAGAAAGGGTTCTCAAAGACTGGAACAGGCTGCCCAGGGAGATGGTTGAATCCCCATCCCTGGAGGTGTTGAAAAGAGGCAGAGATGTGGTGCACCAGACTC
This sequence comes from Semnornis frantzii, assembly GCA_013399775.1. Classification (NCBI taxonomy): domain Eukaryota; kingdom Metazoa; phylum Chordata; class Aves; order Piciformes; family Ramphastidae; genus Semnornis; species Semnornis frantzii. The sequence continues at coordinate 48,895 of VWYK01096421.1, forward strand.
GGCAGAGTTGGAGAATGGTTGGACTGGATGACCTTAAAGATCTTTTCCAACCAAAACAATTCTATGACTTACAAACCTCTGTCTAAGTAATGCAGTAAATTACAGGCTGTAGCAGTAAAAGCTCTGATAAGCAAGGCCAGATTTCACTGTTTACACCACCACCAAGACTCAGGAGATGTGCAGGGAGTCAGCACAGCTGCTGACCCTTCCCCCCTGCCATCTGAGAGAACCTAGGCCCGGTTTTCTGAGGAGAGCTGCCTGGGGCAACACACAGCAAACCAGGAACCAAATCATTTGAGGGATTTTGCTGTTCAATGTAAGCCTGAGAGCAGAAGTTTTTATCTTTGATACAGTAATGGAACACTGTGAACAGAGCAGTTTCCCAGTTGGAAGAAACTGAATTTCTGCAGCTTCATGTCCAGGCAGCACACCACATAGATGTACATCACAGGTGGGTACCCAGTGTTGTAACAAGCAAAGGGCTTAGTACATCCATGTACACAACAGACCAAAATGTGCCCAATTGATCAGATTTCCTTTTCCTCTCCTTTCCTGGCTGCAGTCCCAAACTCTTAACAACTATTTTAGGAATGAACTCAGTGATTCATAACCAGGAGACTCAAAACCATCTCATCTTTCAAGGCAAGCTTCAATATATAGAATCTTAGAATCACAGAAAGGTTTGGATTGGAAGGGACCTTCAAGACCATCTAGTTCCAACCACAGGCCGTGGGTAGGGACACCTCCAACTAGACCAGTTTGCTCAAGGCCTCATCCAACCTGGCTTGGTTGAACTGGAAAGTTGAAAGTTCAGAGGTATTGGCAGTGCTAGACATGGCAGATAGGCACTGGCATACTCTGGCTGACTTGATGAAGGGCAGTAAGTGCCAACCCAGTTAGGGTAGGTTCAGTTAAAATGTTCAAAGTTAATCTTCAGTTTCAGTTCTCCAAAGATGAGAACTTGGTACCACGCATGATGGACACGGAAAGTATCTGTTCCTAGCTGCTGCTATCAGCAGCTGAAATGGGAGCTTTACAGCTGATCTCTCACACTTGCCACTTGTAAAACCAGGTTTGCCATTTGGATGCGTAAAGTCATGCCAGGGGGGCAGCCCAAAACCAAACCCCCACACAGTGCCTTCAACACTTAGCCTGAACTCAACATGAGAGGCCCAGACCTCCAGTGGTTAACCCAGGGGTTGTCCAGCTGGAGTAAAGGTGCTCAGACTAGCTGAGGAGACTCCACAGCCTCTCTGGTCAAAGATGGAAGATGTGGCCAGACTCTTTTAGTGGTCCCAGTGACAGGACAAGAGGTAATGAGCATAAACTTGAACATGGGAAGTTCCATCTAAACATGAAAAGGAGCTTCTTTACTTCTAGGGTGGCAGAGCCCTGGAGCAGACAGCCCAGAGAGGGTGTGGAATCTCCATCTCTGGAGACTTTCCAGACCCATCTGGATGTGTTCCTGTGACCTGCCCTAGGTGATCCTGCTCTGGCAAAGGGTTGAACCTGACGATCTCTGGAGGTCCCTTGAAAACCCTAACATTCTGTGATTCTGTGACCCTGTGAAAATAGCTTGGTAAAGTTGTCTGCAGAATAGTTTTGCCTAAACTGTTCTCCAATTCTTGCTATGAATTACAGCCATTTCTGCCAGCACAGTGAATCTGAAAGCTGCACAACAGCAGGTTGCTCTCCAAAACATTCCAAGATTACTGGCAACATTCAGCCTATCCTGACACCTTTCTTGACCTGTTTCCTTACAACACTGAAAAAATGCCAGAGGAGTAATTACAGTCCTGGACACAGCAGCAGAAACCTGCTCTTTGACTTGAACACAGGAATGTCTGCTTGTCTGTGTCTAACCCTGGAAATACAGCAGTGAAATTGGAGTGAAGGTCTCTTTGGAGAGAGGAGGCCTGAGAGAGTCACTCCCTTGCAGTGCAGCACAGTGCAAATCACAGGACATTAGGGGTTGGAAGGGACCCCTGGAGAGCATTCAGTCCAATTCCCCTGCCAGAGCAGGATCACCTGGGGCAGGTCACACAGGACCGCATCCAGGCAGGTTTTGAAAGTCTCCAGAGAAGGAGACTCCACAACCTCTCTGGACAGCCTGCTGCAGAGCTCCAGCACCCTCACAGTAAGGAAGTTTCTCCTCATGTTGAGGTGGAACTTCCTGTGTGGCTGACATTCCAGAAGCCTGTGCTGCCATTCAGTGAGACCTGGACAGGCCGGAGGGTTGGGCAGGGTGGAATTTAATGAAATTCATCAGCAAGGGCAATTGTAGAGTCTTGCACCTAGGAAAGAAGAACCCCAGGTATCAGTATAGGTTGGAAACTGATCTGTTGGAAGGCAGTGAAGGGGAAAAGGATTTGGGGATCCTAAGTGATGGGAGATTGACCATGATCCAGCAATGTGCTCTTGTGGCCAGGAGGGGCAATGTCATTCCGGGGTGTATTAAAAGGGCTGTGGCTGGTAGGTCGAGAGAGGTTCTCCTGCCCCTCTACTCTGCCCTGGTGAGGCTGCATCTGGAGTACTGTGTTCAGTTCTGGGCTCCCCAGTTCAAGAGGGACATAGAACTGCTGGAGAGAGTCCAGCACACAGCCACAAAGATCATGAAGGGAATGGAACGTCTGTGTTATGAGGACAAACTGAAGGAGCTCGGGCTTTTTAGCTTGGGAGAGGAGGAGACTGAGAGGTGACCTCATCAATGTTTATAGATATGTAAAGGGTGAGTGCCAGAAAGATGGAACCAGGCTCTGCTCAGTGATGCCTGATGACAGGACAAAGGGCAATGGGTGGAAGTTGAGGCATAGGAAGTTTCATATAAACATGAGGAGGAATTTTTTCACTGTGAGGGTGACAGAACACTGGAACAGGTTGTGCAGGGGAGTTGTGGAGTCTCCTTCTCTGGAGATATTAAAAACCTGCTTGGACGTGTTCCTGTGTGATCTGGTACAGGAGATCCTGCTCTGGCAGGGGGCTTGGACTGGATGAGCTTTGGAGGTCCCTTCCAGCCCCTGACATTCTATGACTATACCAGTTGTTCCTTGTCCTGTCACTGGGCACCACTGAAAAGAGCCTGGCACTGTCATCTTGACACCCACCCCTCAATATTTATAGACACTGATAAGATCCCCTCTCAGCCTTCTCTTTTTGAGGCTAAACAGCCCCAGGTCTCTTAGTCTCTCTTCATAGCAGAGATGTTCAAGTCTCTTCATCAACCCTGTGCAAAGGTTCAAGCTGCACTGCTGCAAGACTGCAGGCTGGTTTGTGTTTTCAGCTTGTTCCACCCATGAAACACATGCAGGGAGCAGCAACTAACAGGAGGTGGCACTTCATCTGAGGTCAGTCCTTCAGGGTCTGCTCTTCAAGATGTTTTTTTAATCATGAATGGATCTGATTTTTTGCTTTGAAATCAAGGCAGATTATAAGGGAGACCTTAGAGTTGCATTTCAGTATCTGAAAGGGGACCTAAAGGAAGGCCAAGGAGAGATGATGTAGAAGGGCCTGTAGTGATAGGAAGAGGGCAAATGGTTTGAAACTGGAGCAGGGTGGGTTTAGTGGGACATTAGGAAGAAGTTGTTTACTATGAGGGTGGGGAAACATTGGAACAGGTTGCCTGGGGAGGCAGTGGAGGCCCTGTTCATGGAGACATTCAAGATCAGACTTGATGCAGCCTGCTGTAGTTGGAGATGTCCCTGCAGGGAGAAGGAGGTTGGACAGGCTGACCTTTGAGTGTTCCTTGCAACCTGATGTGATCTGTGAATCAGTACAATGCTACTTTGCTCAGTCCTTATATAAATATATATATATGCATTAATCCAAGATTAGCTTTGATACTAATGCAAACCATTAGTAACTAAGCAGAAATCACAAAATCACCATTTTATGCATCTGAGACTTCAGGGTAAATTGCAAACCACAAAACTTTGACACTGTGACTGAAATCCTTGCAACTAATAAAGGTCAACACGCATAGAAGGTTGGATATCTGGACTTTGTGTGAGAATGTGTTGCCTCTTTCTGGACACACATTCTGGAAGATTCTGCTTTAAAAAGAAATAAAAACAAGGATGTTTTTACCTTGATGTGCATCTTGGCTCTTTTCAACAGACTTAGAGTGGTGTGCCTGGTGCTGTCTGGCCCGAGAGGCACGAGCTGCTTGAGCTGTTCCAAATATAGCCGGAGTTTAGCCCGCCTGAAAGAGTCCAAACCAAGAGCCTTGTAGTAAAGTTGCACCCCAGCAGCACATCCTCTATGCAAACACCATCTGTCTGCAGGATCTCTCTGCAAAACTCCACTCAATGGTGGCTTCCTTTCCCCTCCCTTTGGCAAGGTTTCAGACCCAAAGGTCACTTGAAATGCAGTAAGGCTGCTTGGCACATCCAGGCAGTCAGCTCACACTGATACTCCACAGCAGTTTGCTCAGCCTGGTGACTCCCACCTTAACTAACAGGGGGGTATCTGAGAATCCAGGCAAGGCTGCACACAGAGTGCATGGCTGGGTAAGGAAGGAAAACTGAGACTTCAACCCACTGATTTCTGCAAGCAAAGAGAGAGCTGTGGGAGGGAGCAGGGCTACAGGCCCCAGCTGCCCTCTCCTGCCTGATGGGATAAGACATGCTCCTGCTACACAAGGCAAGGGCAGCCCTGCACAGCTCAGACCAACTTCCAACCAGAGTTTATCAATATATTCTAACAGGGAGGTCCTGATGCCTCTTCTCTCATCTACTGACCCACAGACCCTGAAGCAAGAAGGATATACTCCTTCTTCCTACTATACGGCCAGCACAACCTGTATTAACAAAGACACAAGAGAAAATCCTTCCAGCTGTACTGGGTCCTGCTTTCTCTGTTACTCCTTTGCAGCTATCACTACTACTGCTCTCCACATTCTCTCCTGTATCCACACTGATAAATCTGTCAGTAAAAAGAGAATACACAAAGTGGCATTTCTACAGCTATTTGGTTTCCAAACTTTGTCTTTGAGAAAGAAGCTGGCAATACAATAGTCCAGGAAATGGTTGCTTCAGTTACTCAACACAAGGGTTGGTAAAGCAAGAGACAATGTTTGAGTGTGTTTCAGTAGCTAAATCAAAAAATTTCTCCAGGTTTTAATGCAGAGCAACTGAGCAGGAATCCATCTAGTCTAGCAGTAAGACAGAAATGGCTGCAGAAGCCCTCATGTGAGCAGCACCTCTAATACTTTCCTTTCTGTCAAGCTGCTACAGACTGAACAAAGCCACAACCTGGAGCATGCCAAGATCCCACACACAGCAGCAGTAAGAAGCAAAGTGGATCCCAAGTGTGAGATGAATAATCATCTTCTCCAGACCTGCTCCATACTACAGGAAGGGGACAAGGTTTGCAGGAAGGATAACACTTCTGGTCAACTGAACCATCAGTTAAGAAGCAGAATTCAGCATAAGATGAAGATAATTTGCTGTGCACCAAACAACAAATCACACATGTGCAATCAGAAGGATTAGTGTCATATAAAAACAGCCTGAGAAATGGGGAAAAAAAATACCACACCAAGGCAAAATAAAAATACAGCACAATGACCACACACACACTTAGCTCTGGCTGCCATCAGCAGTATCAGGCAGCAAATCAAAGAACATTCCTATAAAATTATTAATTCTTTCTTCAAGTCACTCAGAGGAGAAGAAATATTTGTGACAGTGTGATTTGCAAGAGAAAACTGATGGCAAGTTGTTGTTCTTGTCTAGGCTTCTTGTTGTTCTTGTCTAGGTTTGTTTTTAAATATAAGGTTGTAAACTTTATCACCTAAGCTATTTCATTTAAACAACAACAAAGATTGCAGTGAATATTCACAGAAAGAGCTCTATCAGACCACAGAGTGCCCCTAAAGTGGGACACTGATCTTTGAAGGAATGAAATCCTGGAATTAGGGACTGCTGGTATTTAGACAGAAAGTCTTCATCAGGTGGATTTTTATTTTTGTGTTTGTCTCCTCTAACAACTACCTGGTTGGTCTGGGGGGTTAAATTTATAAACCCAAACTTGCTCCAGGGTCTACATTTAAAAAATCTTTTTTGTTTTTGAAATGGCCTCTAAACACACACAACCATCTGCGTCACCCAGCACAACTTGGATACAACTCTATTTAGACAGCTGACAAGAAAGGGACTGAAGAGAAAGGGGGATGTGGCAGGGAAGGGGACAAGAATCGCATCCAAGTAGTAAACAGAGAGTTAATACATTGAGATGGAATGATCAATGCACTTGGAGTAATTAAAAGTCTAATAAGGAAAAAATAGAACTGTTGATCTGAGAGCTACTGAACACCAATCCTGGAAAGGGTTCATGAAACCCAGCTACACACTGGATGGATGACTCTGCTGCTTGGCTACTTGAAGGAAGTCTTTTGACCACAGGGAGAGACTGAAGGTTTACTGCACTGCCTTACCATCGGCTGGGGAGTTCACAGAAACATAACCCAGATCCAGAGGGTCGTTTTAAAGTGCTAATTCTTTTATGTCAGCTGCCAATCAGGTAAAGCAAAACTTTGCAGAAGAGCTGTGAAGAGCACAGGGCTGAAGAACTCAGGGCTTTACACAAGAGCTGTGAAGAGCACAGGGCTGAAGAACTCAGGGCTTTACACAAGAGCTGTGAAGAGCACAGGGCTGAAGAACTCAGGGCTTTACACAAGAGCTGTGAAGAGCACAGGGCTGAAGAACTCAGGGCTTTACACAAGAGCTGTGAAGAGCACAGGGCTGAAAATAAAAAGAGTAATTCAACGGAGCAATCAGAAGAATTTTATAGAAAAAAAAATGCTTTAAGGCATTCTCAGCACTAACAACTGTAACAAAAACACTTCCTAAAGAACCTGCTTTAACTTTACCTTCTGAGTTTTCTTCAAGGGATTTTTTTCTTTCATTTAGTTACTCAGCAGTTACGAATTTATTACAGATTTTAAAACATAAGTTTTATGTAGATTCTAACAGAAATGCTGATGTGTTTATGTGGCTTATTGATGTAACACAACTGCATAATCCATGGCATAGACTGTGAAGGTAAGAAACCCAGCCCAGCACAATTCCTGTGCTACTGGAGTAAATATCCCCACGTCTTTCACTTTACACATCCGAGCAAAAGAAACCCTCTAAGAATGCAAGGAAACATCTCAGGCATGTTATGGTAACAGATCACACCAGCAGGAACAAGGGACTCCACAGCAGAGAAGCTGTCACGTAAAGACTCTGCCAGCACTAATTTCTCTCATTTTCTGCAGGGACCTGACAGATTTCGCTTCTCCTCGGCTGACTGTGACACTGGAGGAGGAAAATGGGCTCACGGAGGTGATCACAGCCAGAGCTGATTTCTGTTTTGCAGTTCACACCTTAAATTCCACCTAGAAAAAAAGGGAAAAAAAAAAAAAAAAGCAGCAGCAAAGCAGCCTGGTCTGAAAATAAGGAGGTAAGGATCTCCGTGCATGAACTGTGGTTGAAGCTGGGAAGCTCTGCTCTGCTCCAGCTTCCAAACCCAGCTGTGACACCTTCACCCACACAGAGCTTGGTGTCAGGCCAGGACACTGCTGCCTACAGATAGGGGCACTTCTCTCACCTCATGTGGATGCAAAGACACACCCCCCTCATCTCTGGTGCTGGATTTATCAGGGAAGGTAAGGATCTATAAAAAAAAGCCATCCGAAATCTGAGTCCTCAAGCCTCCAGCCCTCCATTTGGGGTACAGCCCTATGCATGGAGAGAGGAGCATGGGTGACTCATCTCTGATTACCACATTTTCCTCTGTGCCAGATGATAATGGGGCTCCAGATCTTACAAAACTTCACTGTTTCTCCACAAGCAAGCTGACGATATGGTTCTACAAATCTGCGTTATGGCTTTTCTAAAAGGTCACAGACTTGGTCAGTGTCCCTCACAGTGGCCATATCCAGGAGCAGTCAGGTGGTTCATGATGTCCATACAAAGAGGAGAAAGTACCTAGCTGACAACTAATACAATGACAGCCATCTGGAATCGCCTTGAACTGGTCTGGAATCCATGGAAGCCTGTGATGGGCAATAGCTGCAGATCTTTCAGAGCCCACAACAAAAAGAACCCTGGAGGGACAAAGCAGCAAAATGGTGTTCTTAAGAACTTCCTTGTAGTGCGAGGACATCCACCAGAAGCTCACTTGAATACCACTCACTGAGTGCGTTCCTCGGAAGCTCTGGTGCTCAGCTCTGCAAAGGCAGGAGCAATGCTGGCCAGAGGAGCTACAGTTCACTCAAGCGAGCTCTCACACCACACTGCATCACTGAACCATCTGTGGGCATGAACCAGAGCTTGCCTCACGAGAAGGTCCTAGCTGTGCTTCTGCAAGATGCTTTAATGCTATAAATGCTTGTGTGGCTGAACATGTGCCTCTATTGCAGAGGTCCCAAATTTAGTCTACTGAACCAGCTCTGTGGACAGGAGGCTGACATACTCTCAACTCAACTGCTAAATATACTTGCTTGTTGGTGTTCTGGAAAGAAAAGGACACTACAGATCAAACACCACTGCAAATGGAATCACTGAAAGCCACAGGAGTGAGAGCAACAGAGACATGGATGCAAAATGTAAAGATTTATCTCTTTCTGTATGTTAACCCTTGCAGGCCAAACCCCAGCCAGCCTCAGACCCTATCACAAGGCAAATTCAGTACAAATAGCACACAAACAGAACAGCTACCTCAAGGGATATAAGCCTCCAGAAGACATTACAAAATGGACAGAGCTACTGAAACATTTCAAATTCCTTCTCTCACATTTCACCTTTTTTTTTCCACATTCAAACCTAGCCTGGTCCTGGTGCTGTGCAATGAATTTAATACACAAAGGTTTAAATATAGAGCAGTTGTTGAATTTTTCATTGTTGCATAATGACCATGTAATCTGGCTTCATAATGTACATAGAATGAAGTCAGAGAACATTTCCTGCAGCAGAAATTCACTTCTGGAGTCACATGTTCTCCAGGTAGATGGTGAACTAAAGTGCAGCCTGGGCTGAGCCCACCACTCTGGGTCTTTTCTCCCTGAAGAAAGGTGATTGATCTTCCCAGCGGCCAAGAAATTCAGCACACAACACTGCAGTGAGCTCACTGCAGTTGTAAAACACTGATGGTTTCACAGGAAGACTCGTCACAGTTTATGAGATGCAAATACTTGCACACAGGGAGCACTCCAGTTTTAAACAGAATCGGCAGCTCAGGATCCCTTGTGACATCGCACTGCTCAGTATAAATTGTAGGATGGCCTGGTTGAAAGGGACCTTCAAAGATCACCTAGTCCAGCCCCCCTGCAGTCAGCAGGAACATCCTCCCCTCGATCAGGTTGCTCAGAGCCTTGTGGAGGGGCCTCAACTACTTCCCTGGGCAACCTACTGTAGCGGTACCACCAGCCTGATGGTGCAGACCTTGTTCCTCACATTCAATCTAAATCTGCTCTTCTCGAATTTCAAACCATTGCCCCTCGTCCTATCGCTGCAGGCTTTTAGAAACAGTCCCTCTGCAGCCTTCTTGTAGCTCACTTCAGGCACTGGAAGGCTGCTCTAAGGTCTCCCTGGAGCCTTCTCTTCTCCAGGTAGAACAACCCCAGGTCCCTCAGCCTGTCCTCATAGGAGAGGAAGAAGCAGTAAAATCTTCCTTGTTGCAGTTTCAGGATTCACCTGTCACTGAGGTGAAAGCAGAGAGAGGATCTCTGCTTGCCTTCTGACTCCAGCATCAACCTTTTCTTTGCAGAGCTTGCCACAGCAAGTCAAGATCTCTTAAGGGCTCCATCTCCTTTTGTTATGTGCACAGTCACACATGAGCATTGACACACTTTTGCTGCAAATGGCTTTAATGCCACTGAAAACTCAATGCCTTCAGATTGCTTTGTGTATTCCTGGCTATCATTGCCATACAGGTAACGCAGGTGAAGATGTAATTGTCCTAAACCAGGACACCCACTCTGCTCACTCTAAGTTGGTCCTCAAACATAGCTGCCTCACTCCTCCTTAAGCCAACACCTCTTTGTGTTAGCAGTGATCTGTCTACGGCTGCACAATACTTTTGTAAGCTCCCAAAGAAGACTCTCTACTCATTAAACACACTTGCTTAAAAGGACATTTTAAAAGACTCTGCATTATTCCATCTTCAAAAATCACAGAAATTCAGCCACGTACAAATGGTTCTAGATAAACCTGTTTATGAATGGTCCAGACAGAACTGAGAGATCTTCAGCAGAATATTAAATGCAACGGAAGAAGCAACCCTCTGCTGAAGTATTAAATCCTGTCCCTTCCCTATTTCTTTCAGTGAGAAACACTTCCAATATTTTCTGCTCTACAAAGGACACCTCAAATAGATTTTCTTTCCCAAAGAGTAGCTCTAGTTCATCCTTGAATGGCACAACCTATTTCAGCTACACCACAGATCCACTTCAGTGAAAAGGCAAGAAAACCTTTCAGTATGAAAGCACTGTACCATAGCAAGGCACCCAGTGTGCTGATTGCTATGAGATGTGTGAAATGCTTGCTCACAGCTGAGTGCCTCAGAGCCAAAGCCGTAACATTCAGGAGCACCCTTAGAGGGAACCTCTTGGCTTTTTATCATCAAAGAATCATAGAATGGCTCAGGTTGGAAGGGACCTCAGGTCATCTACTCCAACCTCCCTGCCATGGGCACAGATGCCTCTTAACTAGACTTGGCCTTGAACTGGCCTTGAACACCCCCCAGGGAGGAGGCAACCACAACCTCCCTGGGCAACCTGTTTCTTCAAAGTCAATGTCAAACACAAATTTGTACACCTAGAGAACAAGTCTCCTGAGGAGCAGCTGAGGGAACTGGGGTTGTTTAGTGTAGAGAAGAGGGCAAACCTCATTGCTCTCTATAGCTCCCTGAAAGGAGGCTGCAGTGAGGTGGGGGCTGATCTCTTCTCCTTAGTATCAGGTGAAAGGATGACAGGAAACAGCCTGAAATTGTGCCAGGGGAGGTTTGGGTTGGAGATTAGGAGAAATTTATTAGCTGCAAGAGTGGTCAGGTATTGGAATAGGCTGCCCAGGGAGGTGGTGGAGTCACCGTGCCTGGAGGTGTTCAAGAAACCTATAGCCACGGTGGTGTTAGGTCAACGGTTGAACTCGATGACCTCAGAGGTCTTTTCCAGCCAGAACAATTCCATGATTCTGTGGAGAAGGAATTTGTTTCAGATATCTTCTGGTTTTACCTACTGATTGTCTTTGAATATTCACTTCTCAAATGTTTTTAGGCAATAGCAAGAGAGGTGCCAGTAGCTCAGGGGCACACAGTACTCACATAGCACAGGGACATGAACAGTCTTCATGGGGAAGTATGAGTGATGGAACCACTCTTGGACACATTAGAAAACATAAGTCCACAACAAAATAATCAGCCATGCTCTTAAACTTATTTGACACTTCATTCACTCAGCCTTCCACCCATTTGTTTCACACATTAAAATGCAGACACTGCAACTTAGTAGTTCTCCTAAATTAGACCTCTCTAACCCATCTGTCTCACTGGTACTCAGGTTTCTTAGATTAGACTTAAGGCTTTAAGTTTGCCTTTTGGCTCAGAATGGTGTCAGACCCAATTAGATAAGGAAAGTGCCACTGCAGGATCACACTGTCCCAACACCAAGCAGTCTTAATTCCCACTTCAGTTAGATAGGTGTAGACACATGCTTGTACACTGCCCACTGAAAGCCAAGAGTGGGTTAGGAGCCCTCCCTGCTGAGATGGGTGCCAGTAAAGCTCTGGTCCTTGTTGGTGGTGAAATACTGCAAAACAAATTGCCACAGCAAATCCAAAGCCACACCACCAGTCTGCAGTTCTGCAGTCAGTGTTTTCCTTCACCACCTTTCCTGGTACTCCTGGAAGTAGCTGGCTGAGGACTGCAGAGTGCAGGGCAAAGAGAAGTGCATTTAACTAAACAAAGAAAGACTGCCTCATGACAACAGGTTTGTGCTGGGCTTATCTGTAGAAGGGACCAGGGCTGGAGCACCTCTGCTATGAGGAGACTCTGGGGTGACCTTAGAGCTGTCTTCTGAGGGGAGCCTACAAGAAGGCTGTGGGGGGACTTTTCATAAGGGTGTCTAGAGATAGGACAAAGGGGGATAGTTTGAAGCTGAGGGACAGTAGAGCTAGACTCGATCTTAGGAAGAAGTTCTTCAGCCTGATGGTGGTGAGACTCTGGAACAGGCTGCCCAGGGAGACTGTGGCTGCCTCCTCCCTGGAGGTGTTCAGGGCCAAGCTGGATTGGGCTGTGAGCAAACAAGTCTGGTTGAGAGATGTCCCTGTCCACAGCAGGGAAGTTGAAATAGATAATCTCTAAGGTCTCTTCCAACTTCAACCATTCTAGGATTCTATGATTTTCCACAATTTAACCATTCTCCCAAAGGTGGTTGAAAAGGATGTAGTCAGCCTGCCTCATGAGTAGCTCCAGGGAGCATAGCTGTCCCTCCCACATGGTGCTTCAGGCACAAGGTGCAGCAGGGCTCTGCACACACACACACACACACTACGTTTATCGGCTGACAACACCTCAGAGCAAGCCACTGCTCACAAACCAGCCCAGGGTTTGAAACCAGCTCTAATTATCAGACTGTTTCCCCACATCAAAATGCTAAGCAAGAACATCGTGTCTCAGGACAGCTGCCAACAGGAAGGATCTTTAAAAAAAAGGGGAGAGGGGGAGGAAGACTACAATGCTTAGAGAAGCCAGAGAGGTGCTGTAGCACAGCACTGAGTGAAGAGAGCAGGGCACAAGCCTAGTGAGTTTCTTCTGCCTAATTTTAAACCTCCCTACAGCCCCATCTACTTTACACATCTGTCAGATGAGGGGTGAAGTGGGTTCAAGATGTTTGTTGTTTGTTTTTTACACCACTGTATGATGTCAAATTAAAGGAGAGGCAAGTGAAGCTGAATTATTTTAGCTAAATTACAACCATGCATTGCTTTTCACACTGAGTGCGATGGCAGACGGCTGGAATGCAGCAGCCTATTCCTGCAGCAGGTTAAATGAGTGTCAGCTATGAATAGCAGCAACACTGGAGAGCTGGCACTGAGGTTTTGCTGTCTATTGTACCCCTGCATCCAAATGACAAATAAATGCCAAGCATCCAAGATGATCAGAGGGCTGGAGCACCTCCCTTATGAGGACAGGCTGAGAGAGCTGAGGCTGTTCAGCCTCTGGGGACACCTTAGAGCAGTCCTCCAGTACCTGCAAGGGGCTGCAGGAAAGCTGGGAAGGGACTTTTGACAAGGGCTTGTAGTGACAGGACAAGAGGAAATTGATTGAAACTTGAGGAGGGGAGATTTAGACTGAGATTAGGAAGAAATTCTTTCGAGTGAGGGTGCTGAGACACTGGAACAGGTTGCCCAGGGTGGTCATGGATGCCTCCTCTCTGGTGGTGTTCAAGGCCAGGTTGGGTGAGGCCTTGAACAACCTGGTCTAGTGGAAGGTGTCCCTGCCCATGGCAGGAGGGGTGGAACTAGATGATCTTTAAGGTCTCTTCCAACCCAAATCATTCTATGACTCCATGAATCCAATTTATGCAGCCTGACAAATGCTGAAGGGACTCCGCATTCCCAGGAGCATGAGGCACCAAAAGAAAGAAGTTAAAAAACCTAATCAGAGTTAAAAGAACTCTGCCTCCAGTTCAGCACCTTACAATCCCTTTCTCATTCTCAGAGGCCCGAGTTTTAAGCTCTGACTGGGAAATCAGGTATCAGAAAGGGATGTTCAGTGTTAGTCTTCTGGCTTTGCTTCTGCTAATACTTCCTCACCACCTGTACCTATTGAGCCTTTGTGGTCATCTTAGAGGGAGCAGCTAATGGTGGCAGCTGAGCAGGCACAAATGAAGTTAGCAGGCTTTGAGAGGAAGGAGGTGATGAGTGCTGCTGGTTTTTACCACTGTAGATACTTGAGATGTCCTCCGAGAGGACAGCTGGGGTACCTCGGGATGAGAGCAGGGTGCCTGCTCCAGCCAACCAAAATTTGGTTCAGATCACAAGTGAGAACACGAAAGAGAAGAAGAAAAGCAATCACCCTGAAGTAATTAAGAACCCATGTCCACAAATGTCTTGCTGTACATCTAACTCCAGCACTGAAACCTTCTAATTAGAGGTGCATAAAAAAGACTGAGTGAGGTGTATATATAAACAAATTTAGGGGCAGGATTAAATGCACTGAATGTAATTACAGATGGTCTCTTCCAAGGCTAGAACGGCTACTCTTACTTTCTCATAAATTCAAAGCTAAGTAACACTTGTGTGATACTCTGCCCCAAACAGTGACAAAACCTGGCATCAGGGGCCAGTGGAGGGCTGCAGATACCTCAGAGTCCTGCCTCCAAGTTTAGGTTTAGCTTGCCACAGTACACATAGTGCCTTGATTATAATTTCATTTCCATGCCATTTCCCTTTCCACTGAGCAGTATGAAGCTGGCTGTCTGTGTGCCAGACAGGGTGCAACTGAGCAGAGTCTGCAAATGATCCATTTGGGGACCATGAGGTATGGAACTGCTTTTTAAGGCTCTGCTCTGTTTTTCCTCCTTCCTTCCCTACAACCCACATTTCTTAAATGCAGTGTCCTGAGGTTAACTGGCAATGGAAGGAAGAGCTAGAAGTTTGGACACACTTGCCATGTGAGTATGTAAAGTCAGGTAGTGGGAACCAAGACACCTGACAGCCTCTTTCAAATACCTATTAGCACATAGCCCCAACAACTGCTTCTAGCCAAACACATACAACAAGCTCCCACATTTCCCTAGCAGAAATTATTTGCTCCACCCATGCTGTTCATTTCAGCAGGCAGCACCACAGCACTTCCCAATGAGGATTAAGTTAGCTTTCTTGGGGAATTACAGGGTTTGCTACCTTTATGTTTGCTAAATGCCAGCTAATGTGGTCTGTGAGGCACAGGGTGTCTGTGCAGTCCACATTTGCAAACTCTGAGGAGACTCCCAACTTCAATAGGAGCTGCTGACTTGGGGCAGCAATTAGATGCCAAGCAGGCCCCTTATTTAGCACCTCACAGCTTCATTTAGTTACCTAAATTGAAACATCAATGAAAGAAAGGTAGATAAATTTGTTAGACATTAATCCCAAGGTGGCAGTTGGGAGAAGACTCCCAAGTACTTCTCCAACTTTTTAGAGGTGTTTTACCACATTTAGATGGAGACTTTGTTTCCCAATTCTTCTGCTGCCTTGCTATAAGGTGGAAACTAAAATAGGCTTTCTTAACGTAGGGCATGTAGCCTGAAACTGCAGTTACTAGTTTTGAAGTTAGGAGCATTGCAATAGATGACCTCATGCACATGCAGTCTAGCCCATACCTCTCTGTGCTGGCTCTGCCAATCTCCAAGCACTACACAATTAGTTACACTAATTAGTAGAGGAAAAACAAAAAAATCAACATCGTAAACTAGAATCAAACACCAGTATCCTCTGACAAGCCTGGAGAAGAGAAGGCTTCAGGGAGACCTTTGGGCAGCCCTCCAGTACCTGAGAGGGGCTACAAGAACGCTGCAGAGGGACTGTTTGCAAAGGCCTGCAGTGACAGGACGAGGACAATGCTTGAAAATGAAAGAAGAGCAAATTTAGATTGGATGTTAGGAACAAGTTCTGCACCATGAGGGTGGTGGAACACTGGAAGAGGTTGCCCAGGGAGGTAGTTGAGGCCCCATCCCTGAAGATATTCAAGGTCAGGTTCAACAGGGCTCTGGGCAACCTGATCTAGTGGAGGATGTCCCTGCTCACTGCAGAGAGGTTGGACTACATGAACTTTGGATGTCTCTTCCAACTCAAACCCTTCTATGATTCTTTTCTAAGCCCTGTCACTCTGGTCTGCCCTAGTAGGATGTGTACATAGTTCAGTAGAGGCATTTTGATTTCCACCTCACATTTCAGCACTATCTAGCCTCCTAACAATGTACTCCTTCCCAAAATAGCAAAAGTAGTATCTTATCCATTCTTGTTCTTTAGGGCAGGTCCACCCACCTCCATTTTGCACAAAACCAGCTCAGTATTCTGTCATGGTGGGCAAGAATTGGCCAGTTCAGTTAGCAGATGCTGAGAACATAAACCACCTTTCACATAGTCCATTAGAGACCAACACACAATGGACTTATGTTTGGAGAGAGGGATGAACACATCCAAGTGGAAAAAAATGCCAGCAGTTGGGTTCTTGCCCATCCACTTTCTGCTGGCTGCTCGGCTGGCCAGCGAGCACATGGCTTTCTGCAGCCCAGGCCCAAGACTGCACTTAGGTACTGCACTTAGGTCCTGCACTTCCAAGCAGACCTCAGCAGGAAAAAGGACATCACAACTTAGTCAAGGCTGTACTTCAGTTCATTTATCATTGCTGAAAACTGACCAAAGCACAGGGATGTCTACAGCTCTAACACCTGGAGTTTAACTTTCTGAGCCCATCAGCTTTCTGGCTTTATCTGCTCAGTACAGCCCTGCTTTCCACACCAGCAATCTAGGTGGGAACCAGTGTGTGGCCAGGTGAGCTGCTGTGAGCACTCAGAAGACAGCAGTTCAGTGCATGGACATTTACAGAAGCTACTGCAGCAGGCAGAACACGACAAGCCACAGGTCCAGACCCCTAATGACTGCCTGGAGGTAGGAAAAAGATGAGCAAAGAGATGATCCAAGGGCTGGAGCGCCTCTGATGTGAGGACAAGCTGAGGAAGCTGAGGTTGTTCAGCCTAGAAAAGGACTCTGGGGGGACCTCAGAGCTGCCTTCACTTAAAAGGATTCTACAGGAAGGCTGCAGAGGGACTTTTGCATGAGGGTGTCTAGAGACAGGACAAGGGGGAATTGTTGACGCTGAGGGAGAGCAGGGTTAGACTGGGTCTTAGGAAGAAGTTCTTCAGTATGAGGGTGGTGAGACTCTGAAAAGGTTGTCCAGGGAGGTTGTGGCTGCCTTCTCCCTGGGGGTGTTCAAGGCCAGGTTGCATGAGTCCTTGAGCAGCTGAGTCTAGTTGAGAGGTGTCCCTGCCCATGGAGGAAAGACTGGAGTAGATGATCTCTGAGGTCCACTCCAACCTGAGTCATTCTAGGATTCGCAGATTGCACTGGGTTGGAAGGGACCCTCAAAGACCATCTTGTCCAAGCCCACTACTGTCAGCCGGGACAACTCCAACTAGAGCAGGCCTGCCCAGGGCCACATCAAGTCTGATTTGAATGTCTTGAGGGAGGGAGCCTCAACCACAGCCCTGGGCAGCCTGTTCAGTGTTTTGCCACTCTCATTGTGAAGAAGTTAGTGCTGATGTCCAACCTAAATATACCTTGCTCCAGTTTCAAACCACTGTCCCCTGTCCTACCACTACAGGCCCTTCTAAACAGTCCCTCCCCAGCCTTCCCATAGGGCCCCTTCCAATACTGAAACACAGCTCTAAGGTCTCCCTGCAGCCTTCTCCTCTCCAGGATGAACAGCCCTAATTATTTCAGCCTGTCCTCACAGCAGAGGTGCTCCAGCCCCCTGATCACCTTTGTGGCTCTCCTCTGGACCTTCTCCAGCTCTCTTGTGCCAGGAGACCCAGAGCTGGACACAGCACTCCAGATGGATCTCACCTGAGCAGAGCAGAATCACCTCCCTGGACAGCTGCTGGCCACCTCCCACAGTGGCTGTCCACCTCCTATGGTGTCTGTCAGCTCACAAAACCAAGTCACCCTCTTAAGACATTCCCTTGCTTAAGCAGTGCAAAGGTGTGTTTATTGCAAGTCATTTGGATGCAATAAACCACGTCACAGCAAGCAGCTGGTTTTAAAGGTTCCTTACTTGATGAGAGAACCAGAAGCAGCAGATACAACATGGAGGTTAGGTTCTGCTAGCAGGATGAGGTGGTGCCCTCATTCCCAGCTACCTTATCTAGGTGTTTTCTGTCTTATCTGGACACATCCTAGAAAAGGCAGCAGTTCTTAAAAGATGCATCATAACAACAAGCCTGTACTAGGTCAGTAAGACCCATCCAGCACAACACTCTTCAGGCAGCAGCAGCCAGAACTGGATACTTGGGAGAAATATTAAACTGACAGAACAATGAACTGTACTGCTCTATACTGGAAATTAATACTGACAAAGAAGTGATTCCATCCTCTCCCTGTAGCTGGAACAGCAAGCTGGGTCAGGAAAACAAACTGGCAGGAGACACAAGCTTTTCCCCTCCCTCCTCTGCCAGCAGGAAGCTCCTGATGGCACTGTAGCCATTCGGATCACTGCAGTTAGGTCTTTCTGCTGCACCACAGTGCTAACTGCAATGGAAGTGTGTCACTGTGAAAAGGCAGCTCGGAATCAAAACAAACATCCTGCATTGTTTTGGTACCTTGTTATTTCCATGACCTTTCAGTTCTCTTTCAAAATTCCCAAGTTTATCAGCAGCTGGCAGTTACTTGCTTTCTATGAACCCTGCACAAAGAACCAGAGTGGGAATTTCAAGGCATCCACCTAGCACTTTCTCAGCTTTCATAAACTTTAAACTCCACTTAAGTCTGATGGGGGAAATTAATGTACCAATGAATAGGAATGTGCTGCCTGCACCCGCACTTCCCTTGGGAGAAAACTATCTGTGAGTAGTTAAGCTGCTCAATTTACTTCATCAGTTAATCTTGTACACCATAATGCTTCCATCCAAAGATCCATTTTTCATCAGAATCTACATCTATCTATCTAACTATCTACATCTATCTATCAATCTATGCAGATACCTGCTCTGTACACATGATGATGCAATTTAACAGCCTTTTCCTGGCAAGATTATAGGTTTCAAGACTACACAAAGCACTACCCAAACCTCAGGGCAGCCCTACAGAATCACAGAAAGGTGGGAGTTGGAAGTGACCTCTGGAGATCATTGAGTCCAACATCCCTGCCAAGGCAGGGTCATCTAAGAGAGGGTCACACAGGAACAGGTGCAGGTGAATTTGGAAGAGATGGAGACTCCACCACAGACGGAGATTCCACCACCTCTCTGGGCAGCCTGGTCCAGTGTTCCATGATACTTAAATTGAAAACCTTTCTTCTCATGTTTAGATGGAAAGTCTTATATTCATATGTGTGCCCATTACCCCTTATGCAGTCACTGGGCACCACTGAAAAAAGACTGGTCTCATCCTCCTGACACCCACCCTTTAAGTACTGATCAGCATTGATGAGATCCCCCCTCAAACTAGAGGGAAAACTAGTCAGTTCTCCAGACTAGAAAGCCCCAATTCTCTCAGCCATCCCTCCTAAGAGAGATGTTCCAATCTCCTTAGCACAGAATCACAAAACTGCTGAAGTTGGAAGAGAGATTTGAGATCACCAAGTCCAACCACTCACCTAAAGCTCACAATCCCACCACTGCTGCTAAGCCCCTACCACTAAAACACGTCCCTCAGCACCACATCCACACATCTTTTAAACATGGTGACTCCACCATCGCCCTGAGCAGCCTGTTCCAATGCTTAAGAACCCTTCCTATGAAGTAATTTTTCCTAATATCCAACCTGAACCTTCATTCCATGAAGATCTATGTCTGTATTTGTCACTAGAAACTAGTTACATCTTAGTGCCATTCTGCTTAACCTAGCTGTAATTATTCAAATATCTCCTAGAAGCTCATCTGTATTTAGGACAAAAAGAATCCTGCCTTCCTGTTTTTTTTTCTATAGGGGCTTTACTGCTTCATGGCTCTGAGATGAGAACCTTAATCAGACAGGCCCAAAGCAGAGTTGCCATTAGTAGTATGAGTCCTTACAGAGTTAATGAACACACACTGCAGTTCTGAGCAGGGTATTCTGGAGAGACTTAAAAAAAGCAGAGAAAAAAGGAATTTTCTGTATGAATTGCTGACAAACACTTCACCATAATTGTAGGCTGAATTCTCTCACGTAACAGGAGGTTTGGCTGGAATTACATCTCTGCTTCAGTACGTCTCCCTCTGAGCATCCCCTCAAGAGCACACAGAAGAGATCCCCCAGCAGAACATGCCAATTAAAGTGGTGGTGCCAAAGAGTTGAGTCTGCACATCCAGAGAGACCAACCACTGCAATCCCAACTCATGTAAAAGCCAGGGGGAAAACCTCTGCTGTGCAGCACCAACGCTTCAACTGAAACAGTCTGAAGTATGCAGCTCCCCTGACTTTCTGCTTAGTGGCAGCTCTGGCCACCCTCATCCAGAATACAAAGGTCCTGCAAACGAGGAAGCCATTTCCCTGCTCTCAAGTGCTCAGATCAGCCCACAGACATCACGTGAGGGACTGGGCAAGGAGGAGGATATGAGCAGCCATCTCTTCTCTTCCTCCTTAAGGAGCTCCTGTGACATAACCAAGTGTCCCTCAGCCAGAAGCATCATGGCAGTGGTGAGTCAAAGGGACTAGTCCTGGAAAGGATACACCTCCAAAATCAACATCCAGTGCTTCACAGCTGGCAGGGCAGGGCTGCTGCAGGGACAGGCTCTGCTGTGAGGACCAGATGCCAAAGGGACACTGCTGTGAATCTCCCATCAAACTTAGCAAGGTGCTCGATGGATTTTAATGCAATTTCAGTAAAACAGAATGAAAACCAGGAGCATGGGTTTTACCAGCTCACCCGCCCACACTGCTGGAGAGGGGGGTTGTTGAAAGCAAATTAAAATGTCAAGAGTCCTTTGCACCAATACATCAGATAAGCAGAACTGTACACTCCTCACCTAGCTTTTGTGAGCACTCATGTGCACATACAAAGATCCTGCACCAATCTGCAGGTGCTCACCAGAATTAATAAAACCCTCGGCAGGGTTAATAAAAAACTGTAGGAGGGACAGCAAGAAGCAGCAGCTACAAGCATTAGCTGTAAAACAAGATATACCTTGCAGTTTACCTATTTTGACCTTGAGATGACAGAGAGAAAAGGTAGCAAGGCAAATACTGTGTGGTCCAGCTACTACAAAGATGCAATACAGAACTGAAAGTGAAAACAGAGACTGAACACTTCATAGACCCTTCTTCTGCCCCTGCATCAGCTGCAAGTGCTGCTGTGTCTCCTCTATTGTGATGCTTAAACATGTGAAGGGAGAGCACAGGGAGGAAGGGGCAACTCCATGCTAGGGCTGTAAAAATGACTGTAAGAAAATAATTTAAAAGGAATAAATAGTTTGGATGTCAACAAGTCAACAGTGGAGTGGGGGAAAAGGAAGAAATTGAATGGAGTATCTAGAAAGGGGATGGAAAAAAAATGAGTGAGAAAGAAGCACAACTAGGGACAAAGATTGTCTTTGTTTTTTTTTTCTTTGAAAGAAGTGTGATCAAAGGACAGAATGTTCATTAATTTATTTTCCTGAACACCCTGCCTTAGCCAATGCACCACGTTCTGCCCAGTTTGTGAGCTTGAGCCCTGCCCAGTTCCTCTCTTCTCTAGGATGACCACGTGGCTATTGAGGCAGGGCTCTAATTTACTCCTTTTACAATTAAACTGCAGGGAAGCATGTAGGCATGCAAGGGAAGTGATGGTCTAGCTGCTACACAACTGCAGCCACAGAACAGCACACATGATAACACCCCAGACTTGAATCATCTGCTGTCAACCACATTTCATGTATTTAGGAGCATGCAAATACATTTAACTCATGTTCACACTCAACCCTGCTGCTTTCTTTGGGTGCATGAAACCTAAAAGACCACAAGCCGCACAAGAAAAAGTACCCAAAAGAGAGTTTGTCTCACTGCCTGAATGGTGAGGGAAAGGTGGTGGTCCTGCAGTGAGGGTGCCATGGCTCTGTTCAGCTAGGGAACCAAAAGCAAGAGTGAGGACAGGCACCTTCTGCCCTCAGCAGCTCTCTGTATGTACCCACAGAGCAGGGTACCCCAGAAGACTGCCTACAGAGAAAAACCCATCTGCAAACAAACTCTGACAAGGCAGAACAGAAGGTAGACACTGCCTCCAAAACTGTCCAAACAGGGGTTCTTTCAAAACTCAGGTCCCTGCTAACGAAGCAGAGCTTTTCACGGCACTGGACACAGAACCTGCAGCTCAGGAGGTGCTGATTTCTAGCCCACACACAGCTCTCTGGACAGGACAAGTACCAGCAAGGAAGCACATGGAGGGGAAAAATGGATCCATAGGTACTTACATGCAAGACGAAAATTAACTGCACTTTAGGCATACTTTAAAAACAAACAAACATAGAATCACCCTGTGTGACACACTGCTCCCCAAAAGTCATCCACCTTAACCCCAAAATGCCCATGCAAAGACATGTTTGCTGAGTGCAGGGGTTTGGACTCGCTGACTTTTCAAGTTTCCCTCCAACCCAAAGCATCCTATGCATTCCATATGCTTCTAGCAAACAAGTGATGCAGAGTCTTTATTAGTGACACTATGGCTACAGGATTAATCAACCCAAAGCTCATTACCAGAGGTGTTTCAAAAACAGCATACCAAACAACAGAGAAAAAAAAAAAAGGCCAAATAATGTTATACCTGTTAGATTTCAGTTGATAAATCCCCCCTTCAACTTAATCAACCAATCAGTGCAGAAGCAAAGTAATTGGGACAAAACACTGTTCAATAAGCCTGGGTAATTCTAATGTCAGGCACACATCTTTTAATTTGCTTTTCTCTCAAGACTTACCTATGCTTTTCTAGTTCGTTGTGTGATGACCTATTAAAAAAAAAAGAGAGAGAAAAGAAATATTAAAGGAAAAATAAACCAAGATTTTATAATATTTAAAAACCATTTTTGCCTAAGTTGCAAAAGAGCTCTCTGAAACATGTATTTATAAGGATTATGAAACAGCTTCTCTGTTAAATTAGTTCACTTTTACATCCCTTAGATACTTCAAGGTATCAACTTAATTTCCATGAGTAAACCGTGGGTTTGGGGGAGAATTATAATAAATTTGCATTTATTAGCATTCAATAGATTCGGAGACAGAATTGGACATTAAAAGACTGAGCAGGTTAGTAATAAAAACAGCCCACAGGATTTTTATCTGTGAAGAAAAAATTATGAGGGGGCAGAAAGTGTTAGAAGATCCAAATGGTAGTAGGTAAAAGAAACAAGCCCCCCAAAACCAGCTTTCAAGTCCAGGGAGAAGCAGAAAGAAAAACCAGCAGCTAACCACTGCTGCTGCCGTTGACATCGTAATGGCAAAAAAAGAGAAGAATCCTCTTAATTCTTCTGAGTCTACATGCAGGAAAAAAATAAATCACAGCCCCTGAACTGACCACATCAGTATGTTACTGTCTTCCAACCTTTTTTTTTTCTCTCCCCGAGTGATACCGCAGGTTTATTTGCCATTTGAAGTCAGCCCCAAACTTCTTAGTGGATTTTTTTTTTTTTAATGATTCAGCTGGAAATATTAATTTTATTTATTTATACAGCTGAGATTAAAAACATTACTAAAATGGGAGTTATTGTCACCACTTCAAAACCAGCAACTTCCCGGACTTTTAGTTTTATCCCCCTGAAAACATGCCCAGTACGTAAGGATCAAAAGACACAAAGGCGGAGGCAGCTTTTACAACCGGCAGATTACGTCAAAGCAGCTCTGCTCCGACGTGCTGTAACCCCTGCCTGCATCTGGGCATGACACGCTGGCCCAGGTGGCTTTCTGGAGCTGTCAGTGCACAGAGAGAGCAGAGACATCACAGGGTGAGAAGCCTCCTACAGAAATGCAGGATCTGCCTGGCGGCAAAGCCTCCTGCCTCTCCCCGCACGCACGGCTGGATGCTGCAGCATACCTAGGTGTTGCTGCTGCTCGAAGCATCTCTCCAGCCACGGAGAGGGGAGAAGGGAAGCAAAGGTCATGAAGAGAAAGATCTTGTGGATCTGTAAGCAGCTGCGACCTGAGAATCCAATCAACAAAGCCACAAACAATTGATTTCAGGCTAGTGCAGCTCCTGATCCTGCAAGGATCAATGACAGGACGAGGGGTAAGGCTCTGAACTGGAAGAAGCTGGATTGAAATGAGACATGAGGAAGAAATTCTTCCCCTTGAGGGTGGTGAAGCACTGGGACAAGTTGCCCAGAGAATTTATGGAAGCTCCAAGCCTGGCAGTGTTCAAAGGCAGGTTGGATGGGGTCTGGTGCAGGCTGGTCTAGTAGGAGGTGTCCCTGCCCATGGCAGGGGGCTTGGAACTAGATGATCTTGAAGGTCCCTTCCAACCCAAAACACCCTAGGATCCTGCAATTCTATGAATTAACCAAACTGCCTATCTGCAAGCAGAGGGAAACTCAAATGCTTACAAGGTTCAGCTCTGATGCTAAGCCACTTTCACCAAGACGTGAACCATGTCAACCATCGCCTAGTATTTGTTTCTGCAGAGCCTGTGAATTCTTTCTTTATCTGTTTGCTAAACTTCTTGTATCAAATGAACCCAAATCTGGTAAAATCTATACTCCTACAGTGCCACAACAGTGCTCGTGACCAGTGCAGCAGGAGAGCAAGTGGGCTGAGTTTGCTGTCATCTATTGCCTTTTGCACCATTTGACCTTAATCAGAGTATTTATTTTCTACTCCTACACACAGAGAAAGGGACCAAACTTCTCCACTAACACTTCTCCACACCAATATTCACACAAAATGACAAATGCTACACCAAGTCCACCAATATTTACAAAACCAAACAGAAAACACGTTCAGGAGGGAACCATTCTCCCTGAACTCCCCCTGTGGGCCTCCCCAAGGCATAAAGCCACTTTGTAAGAAAGGAAACACTGGTTGCTCTGGATTCATCCCTACCTGAACACCTCCTGGAGGTCTTTGGCAATTAGATGATCGATGAAGTAGCCAATTCTGAGCTGCCTGCTGCAGCAGAGCTCACAGCCAGCTCTGGTGAGCATACATGGTGACCATGATGCAGTGACCACTGCACGAGCAGCAGAAGCACTGGCCAAGCAACTCAGCCTGCGCAGAGTGTTTTGATGGGTTAAAAGAGGATGCACTGAGCAGCTGGAAGTCCTTCTCCACCCAGCACACCCACAAGCAGCTCTGGTTCATGGAAGTGATCATGGGGTATGTTCTGCCAAACTAGGTCTGGAGGGGCAGAGCTGCCCACCCTGCCTATGCCAGCTACCAAATGGATCAGTGGCAAACTTGCGCCACTTTGCAGAGTTCCTCATGCCACAAAAGCCTGACACCTGCAGTGCGCAAACATGGGCACCAGCCACACACTTCGAGAGGTGCAAGGAGGCTGAGCAATGCGCCAACCCTCAGGCCTTATCCAGGAACCAAAATGGGAAGTTTTGCTGTTGATCTGACCATGACTCCAGCTACAGAACAAGCTAAATGCACTACTACTAGCACAACAGCTTTTTTTGGTTGGATTTGCTTTCTAAATATTTATTCTCTTGTTCACCACCTACAGCACACTACGTTCATCTCCTGCTCTTCACACAACATGAAGCGAGGATAAAAATCACCAGCAATGGTCTGCACACACACACCAGTACTCCAAGCATTACCTCCGCTTCAAAATGGAGTCTTCTATTACTTCAAGGAAAGATATAACTAAGAAGACAGAATCCTACATCATAGAGTTGCTTAGGTTGGAATGGACCTCAGAGGTCATCTACTCCAACCTCCCTGCCATGGTAAAGTCCCTCTCCAGCCTTCCAGTAGGATCTCTAGGGTTTTGGAAGGCAGCTGTAAGGTTCCCCCCAGAGTCTTCTGTTCTCCACGCTGAACAACCCCAGCTCCCTCAGCCTATCCTTATAGCAGAGGTGCTCCAGCCGTTGGATCATCCTTGTGGCCCATCTCCAGACTCACTGCAGCAGCTCTGTGTCCTTCTTAATGATGGAGACACCAGAATTGGGACACAGTATTCGAGACGGGGTCTTGTATGAGTAAAGGGGAAGAATCACCTCTCCTGACCCACTTGGCACAGTTATATATTGATATAAAAAAGACAGATGCACAACTGTGATTTGCAGACCAATGGTCAGTGGAACCCTTCAAAAGCAGCCTGTAAAAGAAGCAAGACTCTTAAGTGTTTAGCTTCACTTCACTATATTTGGCTCTGTATCTCCAGCAAAATTTAGCAAACTTGAGAGTAGTAGTCATGAAGGAAAGATATCATTTAAAAAGGTTCAGATAAAAATAAAGGGAAAAAAGCCAACAATATAAAAATTATTAGCAAAATCATAGATTCAGGAGATCAGGAATGCTTCTGCTTAGACTACACTGTTGACCTGAGACAGCCCTAATATCCCTTTTGCAAATGCTGAGCATTTTACCAGCTACCAAGGAGCACTTGGATTTCCTCTGTGAATACACTGTCAGAAGACGACTTCAAAAAAGGGGAAGAAGCCAAGCAAGTGCCTGTGTTGGTTTGCAAGACAATGTACTGCTTCCAACAGCACGTCCTCTGAGCTGTCCCCTTCCACTGCCCTCCCTGCCCTAAACAAGAATTCTAGCTATTGGACTGAGCATTTGGTCCATGTGACATTCAGCAGACACATCTAAGCAACCAGGATGGGTGCTAATTGAGTTGGTAAGACTAGCAGAGAAAAGACGCGTCCCCTCTAAGCCTGCTTTCTACCAGTTTATATGGAGGAGCCAGCAGGAAGTGCCCACTATCATTTCCTAACCTCCAGCAGATCAGTACTGCCTCTCCCTGCTTGCTGTCACCTCCAAACTTCCTGAGGGTGCCGCAGTCTCTTTGTCCAGATCTTGATAAAGATTAAAAAGAACTGTTCCCAGCACTGAGCCTTGGGGAACACTACTTGAGAGCGGCTGCCAGCCGGATTTAACTCCAATCCCCACCACTTTTGGGCCCAGTCATCAGCTCTGTTTTTACCCATTGAAGTGTCTACCCACCCAAGCCATGAGTAGCCAGTTTCTCATGTGGGATATAGTGTCAAATGCTTTAATAAAGTCCAGGTGGACACACCCACAACCTTCCCCTCATCTACTAACCAAGGTCAGCTTCCATAAGCATCTTGCCCATGCAAGGCTTGCTGGTGCAGACAAGGCTGGCAAGGTGTTGTACAACCCCCATACAGAGAACACGACTCCACCTAAGGCTGCACAGCACTTGGAGGGCCAGCTGCAAACTACACTGCCTACACTTCACCTTTTGTCTGGACTGAAAGAGAAAGAACAGAGCAAGACGTTTGACAAGGTGCTACAGGTTGAGTGTCTGCATCCAGTTCCCGTTTCCCAGCATGTCAGTGTGCAAGAGCACGCAGCTCACACATCCACAGCCTGGCCTGGAAGGATGCTGCTGATTTGCTTCCAGGGAATTCCCTCTCCAGATCTATAATCTGTTGTGGGATTCACGTGAAAATATTACAGCCCACCACCTGAATCACCGGAGTGGTGCAACATGAAACCTGAAGGTAAGCACACATCCTGCCCAGTATTCCCTGCTCCTGGGTGGAAAAATGGCTTTTTCCATCTGTTTTAAACTTGATGTATCACTTACAGCCTGTCAAAGACAAGGCTTGGATGGAATTAATCCAGTAGAAATTACTTGTGCATTCTCCTCATAGCAAAACTGAACCAGCCCTGCAGATTCAGCTGGGATCTGGGAACCAGGCATCCTGGCACAGCCTCGATGCAGAGCTCTGGCTCACAGTTACCTCGTTCAAGTTTGAGCTGCCACATGTTTGCGGTGGTGAGGTCCAGACATGCTTCTAACACGGTGGTAAGTTGTTTTCCTCAACTGCATGAGCACTGCAGTTCCCAGGCAGTGCAGACCTACTGCAGTTCCTCAGGAGTGACAGACTCAGCTGACAAGATCTGTTATACCAGGACTAAAATGCATCGGTTTTAAAAACAAGGGTGGTGGCATCAGTTGCTTCAGGAAAGCAAGCCCAGAGGAATCAGAAAGCCAGGCAGAAAAGCAGAGGAGCCATGTCAGTCTGCACAGCCTGGTGTGCAATGTTTTAGTCTCGGCCTCCCCCAAGCAAAACAAAACAAGGCAAAAATAAAATAAAAATTAGGTCCTGATCCCTAAGCTGCTTTGTGAGGGCACAAAATAACATCTAGGGAGAGCAAGGGGCTTGTTCTGCAGGCCACAGGGTGACCCTCACCATGAGCCAACATTAACAGAGGAACTCGGACGTTAAGCTCTGTTTTCATTTGAAACACCAAATGCAGCTTTCATCTTTTTCTAGATAAAACCTTTTGTCAGAACATGGCACAAAGTACAAGTCTGTTTATATAACATATGAGCAAAAATACTAATTAATAGATATAGAAGACATATTTTCAAACTGGCATTTATTTTGCTACCCCTCCTTCCATAAACAGCTCCTAAATGATCAAACCAAACACACAGCACCACTAACATCCAGTTCCCTTCTCTGCAAGGAAATTTAAACGTGACCTCAGGAGACTGGCATCTAACACCAATATTTTGCTTTTTTGGTTTACCTTATTTCTGACCCTTTCATGGCAAAGCAGCTGCCTGAGCTCCCTCGTGGACAGGCACAAAATCCACTTCACTCCCCACACATAGCTTGAGCCACCCCACACCCTGGGAGGGCCTAAGGAAGCCCAGCTCTCTGCAGGCTAGTTGCATTCCTGCCAAGGCACCCTGCCTCGTGAGCAAACGTCACCCAGCTCCAGGTCTGTGTCGTATTCCTCCTCAGCACATCACACACGTGTCGCCTGTCCATTGCCTCAGATCAAACAGCAAGCCTGGGGGACACTTTTCACTGTTTGTTATTAATGTGTCCAAGGCACAAGTGCACTAAATCCAGCTGGTTTATGTCTTTAATTCCAGTGCTGTAGTAGCATGCATTATCTATACTACAACCACTTCTCTGTTAGAGGAGACATTTATAATACTGTGGTCAAGTACTCGATCAGTAACAAGAAGATATGACCTAGGTTTACCTCCCCCTCAAAAGATAATCTTGTGCCTTTCTCCCATCTCCTGTTGTCTTCACAAAATAAGAATCCAGTTTCATTCATCAAAGGATTTTGGTCAAGGCTACTGGAGAGGAAAAGTCTGAATCTCAGCTGAGGAGCTGGTACAAGTGGCAAACCAGAAAGAGAGAAAACAAAGCAGTTTGGTTTGTGTGACACAGGAAAGGGCACATCACAGGACACTGACTGAAAACACCTCATATCAAGCCATTTTGATGTAGAAGTGAAAAATGGCTAAAAATTTTGTCTGATTGCTACTAATAACCTCGAGGATACTGTTTAGCAGCAAACTGCTAGTGACCCCTTCCAATTCTGATCCAAAGCTATCAGTGGACAAAGCAAAACCACAAAAATTCCTGTGGCAGATTGAAGATTTCTAGATTTCACCTAATTAAGTGTAATTCTGCTGGTGTTTTTCCCTGAATAAGCCCAAATCTGTCAAAATTACTTCTCACTTAACCACAGTCAAGAAACCAGCAAGCTTTTAGCCCAGACCTGAGTATCCTGGCCAAAGTGTGGACAGCCTTCCACCCCCTTCTTCTCCTGTGGGTCTGGGCCTCTTCAATGAGAGAAGATGGAGGTCTCAAGATGCCATCTCTTACATGAACATCACCGCCACCACGGCAGAGCAAGGAGGTGTCCATCAGTGCCCTCGCAGAACAATTGGGCAGCTGTAATCCACCCCTGCCCGGTCCTCCAGCCTGCAGTGGCCAGTCAGCACACCTGTGCTGGGTATACTGGGACATGCTCATCCCCTTCACCAGGCAGGCTACACTGAGGAGAGAATACAGAACAAAGAAGATGGGTACAGCACACCAGGCTTCCTCACATCTGACAGGTTTTCTCCTCCCCTCTTCCCTGATTTTCCAAGAATGAGGAAGATGATTTTCATGCTTTTCTGTATCTATAGCTCATAAAGCATGAAAAAGCACCACCCAACAAACATATATGTGTCACTTTTTAATCTGATCAGATGCTGCAAGCAGCAGGATACCAAAATAGATAATGAAAACAACAACAAAGCCACTGCAGTTCTGAAACGTGCAGTTATCTGCTCCTTTCCTACTCCTCCATCCTTATCTATTTTTATATGTAAGAATAAAGAACCCAATAATAAGGTGCACATTTCAGATACGGATGCAATCACGCCTGCCTGCATCCGATGCTCCAACCCCAGCACGTCTGGAAAATGGTTGAAGTGGAACAATATGGCCAAACACTCTGCCCGGTGGTTCACATCACCCACGACCACTCCAGATCCTCTGAACTTTGGCCAGTTGTCTCCCTCTGTTAATCTTTGAGTTGCTCAGGGAGATTTAATTGTGTTATCAAAAATTCAGACTCCGCTCTGGGGCTTGGACCGTAGAGCCTAAAAGCTCTGAATAACAATAAAAGAGCGTTGCCCGTGCGCCTCCTGCGTTTTGGATTGGATTTTCAAATGTAAGGAGAATTTCTTCTCAAATCTCAGCTCACAGGCAGACTTGAGTAGCAATGGGTAGATGTAGGTATAGAGTTGGTAGGTACCATGCAGAGGTGCCCACAGGCCCTGTTGCATCCCTGTCCCCATGAAAGAGCAGGGTGCTGCATTAGAGCAATGCACCTGTTTCCCACCTCAGCCAGCAAGCCTAGGGTTCCTGCCAAAGCAGGTAAACCACTGTTCTGGAAGTGGCCACAGCCACCCGTGAAACTGTTTCTTCACAAGCAACACCCTGTCCCAAAACACAAAGGACTCATCCCTAAACCTAAACACTGCAGCTAGAGGAAAACAAAGTGTGAGTAAAGGCATAAATTGCCCACTGCAGGATGGCAGTTTGGGAGGTTGCTACTGCTACAGAGTAGGCATCAGAGGACACAACTGAGCAGGTAAACATAAATCCAGGTGGAAGCAGAGCAGCAAGGTAACTGCAGAGCAGACCTGTATGT
Organism: Semnornis frantzii; assembly: GCA_013399775.1. Classification (NCBI taxonomy): domain Eukaryota; kingdom Metazoa; phylum Chordata; class Aves; order Piciformes; family Ramphastidae; genus Semnornis; species Semnornis frantzii. Next base: position 79,674 of record VWYK01096421.1, read on the forward strand.
CTCAGCTTTAATAATGCCAGCAAATCTGTAAGCAGAAATATTTTAATTCTGCTGTATTTGATAGATTACAAATCCTCCGCTCAAAACTCCTGAAAGCAGCTTACAGTTCAGACAAATAACTATTTTCCAGCAGATGACAAGAGACCTAAGAAGGGAAACGATGGAATAATAGGTCTGTAAGTAACACCGGTTTTTTGAACGAAAGAGACAGAAAAGAAGAAATCCGTACAATTCCATGAGCAGTTTACAGCTGGAAATCCTCTGAGACCTGCTTAGGTTCGCTGCGGATTTTTTTTTTTTAAAGGCCACAAGCGTACTTCATATAAAAGCCACTAAAAATCTTCAGGAGCAAACTGTCCCAGGAAACAAAACATACTCCCTGCTCCTGATGACTTTCCTTTTTAAAACGAACTCATGTCTTCTCCATGCTCCAAGCTGAGACAAAGAATTCAACTGAACCCCCTAAAACGTAGCAGTACTGCAATTAACACACACACACCTCCCTCCCAAAATGGTTGCCCTGCCTGGAGCAGGGCCATAGGGGAACAATTCATTCCCCCTCGGTTATCTCCAAGACGCACCGCTTGGCCATGTAGGCATGAGCAGGGTGCTCGTGTTTTTCTCACCAGCTTTCGATTTCAGTTTGCACCTGTACTGCCCCAGGAGCAGCACACCGTCCCACACCTCCCCAGTTCCAGCAGCCCCAGCTGCCCACTGGAGAAGCGAGAGCAGAGACTCCCTGATCCTTTGGAAAACAAGTCACGTGCGAGCCAAGTTCATTTTAGGCTATTCTACAGAAGCCACAATCCAGCACCACCATGCAGAGCATCGCTGCTCCGGGCAGACGCAGGCCCAGCCGGACACGGTCCCTGGCTCCTCTCTGAAGCAGCCCTGGAAGAGCAAAGCAGAGCAGAGCAGAGGACTGGAGGAGCTCCCAGGCAGGGGCCGGCACTGTCCCTGTAAGACAGCCTCCTGCACGTACACAGCCGCTGCCCGAGCAGCAAACAAAGCTGCAGAGAGCCTGCGCACAGCAGCTCCGTTCATGCCATCGCTGCACAGGTAGCGGCTGCGGGGAAAACAACCAAACCACCGCCACAAACAGGCGGGTGATGATCGCGATAAGTAACAACCGAGTCATGCACTTGGATGGAGCTGCATGCGGCGGGCGGGTGGACGGGCTGGCTGGCAACACAGCGGCGCAGCACAAGCTCCACAGAGGTCAAGTTCACTCCGGCACCTTCTCTCTTAATACCTTCAGGAAAAGTTCAAGTGCTCGGGAGGGTCTCGTCTCCCCCC
>VWYK01096421.1:81798-101320 GCA_013399775.1 Semnornis frantzii
GGGGGGGGGGGGAGGGGGGACACTGCCATACAATTAGCGACTGCCACACACAGAGAAGTGTGAGGTACCCTGAGCGCTGCCACATACACACACCATCCCCAGCCACAGCCTGACAGAAAAAAGAACCCATTATGGGGCATTTTTTATCAAAAACAGGCCAAGAGCCGAGCACTGTTCCTCCCCCAGCGCGGTGCCTCTGGAGAAGGCCGGGTGAACCCCGCACTGCCCGGGCAGGTAGGCGAGGGGCTCAGGGCTGGTCCCCTCCGGCCCAGCCTGGGCCGCCCACCGCTGCCGCCGCCGCCGCCTCCACACAACAAAGGCCGAGAGCGGCTGGGAGCGCCTGCGGGTGACTGAGTGACTGCCCGCCTGCGCCCAGTACCTCGGTCTCTTCTCTCCAAGTACTCGGCCGCTTCCAGGAGAATTAACAGAGAGTTCAATTCCATGGCTGCCTGTGCAGTGCAGTGCCGAGCCCTGAGCCCCCCGTCGCCCCGCGTCGCGCACCGTGCCGAGTTCACACGCGGGGGACTTCCAAGCCCCCGGTTATAAGGCACCTCTCTCTCAACCTACATTTGACACACAGGAGACGGGCAGCCGGCCCCACCAATAAGAAATCTAGATTCGGCGCGGGGGCGGGATGCAGAAAGGCAGTCGGGCCAATCGACAGCCAGCGCACACCCCGCACACCCCCCTTTTCCTCTGGCTGGGGCAGGGAATGTTGACAGATCCCCATCGCCGCCTCCGATTGGCTGGCCACTATAGTAACAATTTAGAAGCCGAAGCTTAGCAACAGCACGTGGTGGCCCGGCCCCCGCGCTCGTTGATTGGCCTGATTCTTGCATGTTAAACAGGGATCGGCTGCCGATTGGTTCGGCGGGCGATATGCAAATGACGATGCGGAAGGGACCAATGAGCTAGGAGGCGCGTGCTGGGCGGCAGGGGGCGGGACAGTGGGGAGGTGGAGGCCAATGGGCGGGCGGAGGCGAGGCGTTGCCGTAAGGAAGAGGCAGGCGGAGGGGCGGGGCGGAGTGGAGCTCAGCCCCCACACGCTGCCGTGCGGGACACGCTGCCGGAGTCAGCTCTACAGCGACCGGTACCGACCTTAACAGCAAACCGCACGATAGCGAACCGGAAAATAAAGAGGAAAACCAACCCAACAACAAAAGGAAAAAGGCGGCGAGGGTGGTGGTGGAGGAGGAGCCCTACAGCCAGGCCTGGGGAGCAATGACTCCTGGGGAGAAAAGCAGCTTCCACCATAACCGCGCCTTCTTAGGGTAGCTGCAGGCGCCGGCCCAAGCACCCTGCTGCATCCCTGCCTGTTGCGTCCCCGGGAGCAGGACGCTGCTCTCCACACTTCTACCCTTCGCCGGGCACGTGTGCTTGCAGCGGCTGCCTCCCGGGGCACGGTCCCTGGACCGCCTGCTAACGCTGCCCAGCCAGACCGGAGGACTCTGAAGGCGCGACGAGGTCCCGCCTCTACCGGGCTGGCCGCACATGCGCCGTGCCGCGGGGGCTGTTCAGCCGGCCCGGCCTGGCCTACGGCTGTTAAGGGCACAACGCCGTGGTTCACCGAAAGCGAAAACCTCGTCGGGGTAGCAGTGGTGAGGTGGTTGTGGCACGGCCGCGGCGCTCCTCGCTCCTTCCATCCGGGAGCTGCCTTGAGCCGGGCCTGCGCTGCAGCGCCTGCTGCGCCTTCAGCGTCGGGCAGTTGGCTCCTGCCTGGGAGCATGCTGCTCGGTGCAGGCCACGGGGGGGAGGCGGTGCTCGGGGTCCCTAGTAGCCCCAGACGGGAGCAGTGCAGCAGTGGTTTCTCATACATCGTACAGTAGTTTTTATTGGAAAACACCTCTAAAATCACTCAGTCCAACCATTTTTTCTGCAGCGTCTGTTGCTAAACCACATCCCTGAGCACTGCATCTCTGCCTGTTTAACAGTTCCAGGGATAGTGACCATCACCTCCCTGTATAGCCTGTTGAAATGACTGACCGCTCTTGGAGTAACGAAATTTTTCCTGACACACAACCTAAACCTCCCTTACTGCAACTTGTGGTCATTTATTCTTGTCCTGTTGCTTGTTCCTTCAGAGAACAGACTCATTCCCACCTCCTAGCCTTACTTCAAGAAGTTGTACAGAGTGAAAAAGCCTCCCCTCAGCCTCCTCCAAATTAAACACCCCCAGTTCCCTCAGCTGCTCGTCACTAGACCTATCCTCCAGACCATTCACCACCTTCACTGCCCTTCTGGACCCATTTCAGCACCTCAGAGTCTCTCTTGTAGTGAGTGCCCCAAAAATGAACCCAATCTTCAAAGTGTGACTTTGATAGCATCCAGAGTGCTTGGCATGCATCAAAGGGGGGAAAAAAGCAGCCAACCTTCTCCCCAGATATCAGCAAATAGAGGGCCTACAGGCATCACCAGACCAGGGTTGGGCCCTTGTGCATCTTACAGCAAGAAAGGAGCTCTTGGTATGCCCATTGTGGCATTTCTCACCACCAGCAGAATGTGAAGAGTTTCCTAAAGCTAGCTGACATTTCAAGCAGGTTTCAATTCCGTTTCTTCATGCCATCAGGGCTATACTCAGAAGAATGTTGGCATATGGCTACAACCAAAGGAAAATCCTCATGCTTTCATCATGGAAAGTATGGCAAAAAAATTGAAACTGAATGAGGGAAGCAATGCAAATGGGACGCCAGAGATGCTGTTAAACGTGTCTGGCACAGACCTCCGTGCCCAGCACGGACCTCCGTGCCTCCTCACAGCACATAAGCAAGAGAGTGAGACAGCAGTGTTGTGAAGACAGGCACAGAGGTTTAGAAGAATTACTGAACTCTACACAATAGTCGAACCTTCTGGGGGGAAAAAAAAAAAAAAAAAAAAAAAAAAAAAGAGCAGTGGAAAGCCCTCAGAAATGCAGTCAGTTACTGCCAGCTTTCCAACTCTTGCCAGCAAATTCAGCAGCCTTTCGTCATCTGGATACACAGAAGCCATCTACCAGAATAGCCTGGCTCCTGGCACTCAGGCTGAACAGGAAGGAGCTCAGCACCTTTCCTGTCCACACCATCCTATTTGCTCTGCTAACTTTGCATCCTTATCTCAGATAGCTGCTGCACAGCTGTTGCCTGAAACTGGTTGGTTTTAACACCAGCAAGCCATTTTAAAATAGGCACATTTGAAGCCGTGCTGTGATCAGACATTGGCATATCTTCAGGCCAAAAGTGCTGAAGCCTGTAATCAGTCCCTGCAGAGCAGCACTCAGGCACACAAGTGGTCCCATTGATTTTAATTGAACTGCTTGAGTAAGAGCTGTTCAGCATATAGGAAGGCAGCAGAGTGTTGCCCTGTGGTAGAAGATTATAGACTCATAGAATTGTTTTGTTCGGAAAAGGCCTTGAGATCATCCAGTCCAACCATTCTCTAACTCTACCAAAGCTGGTGCTAAACCATGTTCCCCAGCACCACATCTGCCTCTTGAAACACCTCCAGGCATGGGGAATCCAGCCATCTCCCTAGGCAGTCTGTTCCCATCTTTGAGAACCCTTTCACTGAAGAAGTTCCTTTTAACATCCAACCTAAACCTCCTCTGCTGCAACTTGAGGCCATTTCACCTTGTCCTATCACTTGTTACTAGCGAGAAGAAACCAACACCTACCTTTCTCCGGTCTTCTTTCAGGTGGTTGTAGAGTGAGAAGGTCTCCCCTCAGCCTCCTTGTCTCCAGAATTATGTCAGCTACCATTTCCTTTACCATGGATGATAGCACTTCAGATTAAAATAAGGATTATACTTTACTCTTTTTACAAGATTGTGGTAAAACTACACAAACATTACACCTGTTAGTATGATAGCAATTCGGATGAAAGTAAGGATTATGGTTTCCTCTTTTTACAAGATTGTGGTAAAACTACACAAACATTACATCTGATAGTTTATTAGTCTGTATCTTGTGGCCTCAGATACACGAGTGTATGGTGGCTCTTGAAAATTGCTGACACACAGATCACATTTGGTCCAGAGCTAAGACAAAAATACAATGCTTTGAAGAAATCATAGAACGCTAGGTTGAAAGTGATGTCAGGGAATCAAGAAAGCAGCATTGTGAATGTAATTGGAGAGCATTTTCTATCTGCTCCAAGAATCACAAGGCAGAGAGATGTTGCTACATGGATTGCAAAGGTGAAAACTTTGCCGTTAACATTTTCCACTTACTGCTTGAACTGTTGAAGTTCTGCTGCAAGTGGGTGAGACAGTGCAGTTCTCACTGTAAGCCCGTGGAAATTTGTGGCAAATGAGCTGTGGACTTAACTGGAAGCCAGTTTAGACATTTCTTTGACGTTGCTTTCTGTTACGAAATAACCTGAAACCAGCTTTGCATGTGTCTGTGTTGGCCACACAGAAATGAAGTTCCCTTTGCCTGAGTCTGCGTGGGGCTTACAGTGAAGAAACTTACAGATCAGGCAGCACTCTTCTCTGCTGTGGCCACAGTGATCTCGCAGCACCTGTATTGCTTTGGAGATGTGCCTGAATGTGCCTCAGCTGTTTTGTACACATGCTGTGGAATCCAGCCTTCTCAGCAGGCCTTTAAAATACCTAGAACGCGTTGTTGCGGATCTGGTTTGATTTGTGCCAGTGAACCACAGTTAGCTTTGGTGGTGGCAGTGTGAGTGCAGAGGTGTAAAACGAGTGTGAGAGAAGATTATCCAAATTAATTTTAAGAACTGAAGGCCAAGCTCTAAGATACAGATGCTCAGAGGCTTTTCAGATTTGCATCTCTAAATAGCTTCCCCCCCGCCCCCATTTCTACCAGCAAGCAGCAGGAGCAGCTGAGTGCTAAAGAAACAGCTGGCCTTCAGTGATAAGAGGGTCACTGTCACTTCATGGTGAAGTTTGAAAAACTTTATATTTAGAAGCAGAAGGGAGAGCCATCAGCAGCCACACCCCAAAACCTGAGCTGTTTGTGGTTTCTTCACTGCCTGCACTTGTGTGATTGGAGTGGCAACATTTACGTTCTCCCATGCTACAAGGCCTTTCTGTTCCAAAATCCATCCCGTGGCACGACACGGCATGTGAGATCAGTGACATCAGGAGTGCTGACTGCCCTGAGCCGTGTGTGAGGAGGGCAGAGGTCTGCAGCTGGGGATCCATAATTCAGACAGCTTCACTGGCTATTCCCCAGGTACAGCCCTAAAGAAATAATCAGACCTTCCATGCTTTTCACTTTTGGCAGCTACTGCATGTTTCTTTCTCCCATCTTTTTTAATCCCTTGCTGTGTCTTATCCCTATGTCCAGAAATAACCTCTTTTACTGTGCCTTGGAGCCCCTCCTCTTGTTTCCTTAGGTGTTACAAGGCTTAGATAATTAGCAAAGAGTTAATTGTCTTCCCACACAGAAGGGGATCTGCTCTCAGAGCTGGCACTGACAAGTTTCAGCATCTCAAATCCCCTTTAATTTCTCATCTCACCTCTCATTCAGGTCACTAGCTCTTCCTAGATGCAGGAACCCAAACATCTGAAACTTTCAGAAGTAACAATTTTGGCAGTGCCCAAGCCCAGGTGAGACACTTTGACTACCTCTACCCAGTCAAAAAAAAGTAGAGCCAAAGACCATTCTCCATCCCTAATCTCAAATGACACTGCAACCACCTGGCTCTGCAGCTCTGGGCTGCTATCAGTGCACATGTAGCTTTTAGTCATGCTTTTATGTGTAGTTTATAGTTTGGGGTGGGAGTGCTTGAAGATGTGTGACAGCACACCAGAGAGCTGCTGTCAAGAGCTTACAGCTGAGGTTAGGTGACACGAAGGTATGCGGGGTTACTGCCTCAGTGTTTGAAGGACTGTGTAGTGTGGGGGACTAATGTCTATGAAATCTCATCCTGTGTGTCTTCTGAATTGCTGCTCAACTTCTCATACCTCTACAACTCTACTCATGCATAGGCTTGGGAAGTGACTTGGTCCCAGCACCATAACAATGTTCAAACAGCAGATACTGAAGGGTTCCATGGACCTGAGTGAGTCCCACGCATCTAGCTTGGTGGGCTCTCTACTTGATGCTTGCTAGCCCAGCTTGCTGCCTGCTCTTGAACAGGTGTTTGCTGCACTGTTTGCATCACTAGCCTTCTAAAACGACTGAATTTCTTCTGGTGTTGTTTGGGATTTAGGAAAGGTTTATGAAATGCTATGAAACAGACATGTTTGGAAGCCAGCTGTGAAATAAGTAGTGCTTCAAACAGAACCTCGGTCTCTTGTAACCTTAATTTCTTGTTAATTGCTGTATTATGAAAGACCACACGTGTATCTTAGTGTCCTTGAGAGTTTGGCTGCAGAGACCTCGAATGGCCCTCTCTGCCAGCACTCCCCAGCCAGCCAGACATGCAGTACCCTGCTGCCAGGCCCTGCAGCCATTGCTGTGATCAGGCATGAAATTATTCTTAACTGACTGAAGCGAGGCTTAGACTGGAAAGCTTGAGGGACACTGATTTACTCCATCATCCTGCTCTGCCTCAGCTTTATTTCACCTAAACCACAGCTGGCAGTTTTTACAGAATCAGAGGATGGCTTGAGTTGAAAAGGACCTTCAGATCATCTAGGTTCAACACTCCTGCCACGGGCAAAGACACCTCCCACTAGAGCAGGTTGCTCAAAGCCTCATCCTGCCTGGTCTTAGACACTTACAGGGATGAGGTGGCCACAACTCTCTGGGCAGCCCGTTTCAGTGCCTCACCACCCTCATAGTAAAGAACTTAATGTGTAAGACAGCTGAAATCACAGAATTAGAGAAGAGAATAATAGAATCATTTGACTGGAAAAGACCTCAAGATCATCAAGTCCTACTATCAACCCAGCACCACCATGCCTACTAAGCCACATCCCAAGGTGCTGTGTCTACACTTCTTCTGAATACCTCCAGGGGTGATGACTCCACCACTTCCCTGGACAGCCTGTTCCAATGCTTTTCTGCCTTTGGCAAACAGAATGTCCACTTGAAGGGGACAGGGAAGCAACTGTGGACTTTATGAATAAAACCAGTCAGTGATAACACAGTCTCAATGGCATCTATCCCATGCACATGAAAGAAGAACATTTCCTTACCAAGGTGCATGCTTCCTGTGTACCTGTGAATCACATCTGCTGAGTCTGTAGAAAGAAGCTCCAACAAATTTGCATTGATCTTTAGCCTGAACATCAATCTGGATATGGAAGAATGGGTTGATGTGTCTTATGGAGAACAGCAAAGTAGTTAGTAGCCATTAGGGTATACAGTATTTATCACAGATGAGGAACCAAGAAAGAAAAAGTTGTGTTTGCAAACTTAAGCATGGAGATTGCTCACCTGGGTTCTTGGATATCCAAAATCAACTGATTTTGAGGTGAGAGGGAAATGAGAAGTGGACTCCTGATGCCTTTTCATGCAGCCACTCTTCAGGAGCCAAGCTATGTGGAGAGCAGGTTTTTGTTTGCCAAGGAGTGGATGTCTGTAACATATTCCTAGGCCTGCAGCCTGTAAGCAAACGAGTTCTGTTCCCAGCAGGGAAAAATTAATGCCTGATGTGGCTGATGGAAATCTACTGCTAGCCACAGGATCCTGTGTCCCTTGTATTAGCCATGATGTATCCAAGTGAATCTGTGATGGGGAGATCATACATGCACCCTGTATTGTGTAGAGATGGCAATGCTCTGCCCTTCCATGGAACATCCAGCTCAGCCCTTTTAGACTGCTTAGTCAACATTTGCCATCTCAGCCCCTTAATAACTATTAGTAATTAGGTAAATAGATTGCTGTTCAGCTGAATGAGGGAGGTATTGATCCTGACTGGGATAGGTTGTATAGTTGGGCCAGTGTTGCTAGTAGAGTTGGGCCACTATTGCTGGTTGAATTGGGCCAGTATTAGCCTGAGAGAGGTAAGAGAACTTGTACATTGATACATGCGTCCAAGAGAAGATCGGAAGAGCCCAGGTGGTAAATAACCTGGACGGTTGCCTGCAGGACCTAAAATTAGAGATCAGCACAAAGACTTGGCAGGTGAATAGTCAGCAGATGCTGGCTTATCTCTCTATTTGCTTTGGAAGATTGGGTCTGACCCAAAACATGTTGAAATCAATTTGTATCTTCTCCTTTATTTCGACAGGCTATGCACCAGGCTCTAATCAGTTGTGGGCCTAATTAAATGATTTTCCTCATTGCAAGCTAATTACTCCTATGGAGAAATGAAACTGAATGTTAAATGAGCACTCTATAGGAACTGTATCTGTAGCGTATGGCTCAGAATAAAAAATTATGGGCTTGATTTCAAACTGTCTTACACAGTCTGTTATTCCACATCAGGCAAGTACAGTTTCCCACTCTCTTTTGTTGGAATGAGCATGGAAATTGAGTGAAGAGTCAAGCAGAAGGACCATAACAAGCTCCCTGTCTTATGCAAAAACCCTAGTTCACCCTAGTGCAAGCAGGAAATCATCAGCTTTCAGCATCCAAGAGAGGAAGAAGCAATGCATTTGAATTGCAGAGAGGAGGTCAAATATCAGCAAAATGTTCTGACAGTGAGGAGAGTGAGGCACTGGGCAGGGTTATCTGAGGAGCCTTTGGTACCTCCAGCATGAGAAACAGAATCACAGAATGTTAGGGGTTGGAATGTACCTCTGGAGACCATCAAGTCCAAACCACCTGCTAAAGCAGAATCACCGAGGGCAAATCACACAGGAACACATTCAGATAGGTCTTGAAAGTCTCTAGAGAAGCCTGCAAGAGATTTGGCTCCAGCTTTATGCAGGGAATGAAGCACCCAGAGACCTCTTGGTGCAGGGTGGAGTTCTGCACCAAACTGGTAGAAAAATGCAAGATACAAAATAAAGACAAATTTAGTGGCATCAGCTTGTGGTGACAGGCCGTTTGCTGTTCTTGAACAAATGGCAAAGCAGGTAATGTGAAAATGTGAAATCTGCAGTAATTATTTAGATAATGGGAAATCAATCATGCTAATGAGGATGTAAGTGTTGGCAGACTCCAGCTATCACTGTGTGGAGGGAGCTGAGTTACCGAATCCTTCTTGTCAGGGATCGTGGGTGGGAGGCTGCGTAGGTCTGGCCAACAATGATCGTATGTGGGACTCCCCTCTGTTACCTCCCTGCTAAACCTTCCAGCTAAGTGTAGGGTTTCATGCTTGGTGTGAGGCACTGGATTCCAGCAAAGGGAAGAGCTTTGCTCAACAACCCCAAAACACTTCTGCAATGACAGGACAGGGTGGGGTGAGGGCTGTAAAGGAATGGCAACCAAAAAGCACAGCTGGCTTAAAGCAACTTGGCATGCAATAAGAAAAATATATTGTTTAGGCTACTCTGTCTGTTTGGGGGCCAGAATCTAAGATGTTGTAGCATATAGCCTCATGGAACCCACAGGGCACTGTTTGCTAAGTGTGATGTCCACAAAATTTACAAGGGACACTCTTCATCCTCAGGCAGATGTTTACCATGTGAGTGTCACTTGGGGTGCCACATCCTTTGTGTCGATGCACTGGTTTTAGCACTGGAGGAGATTCCAGTAACAAGGTACGAGTGAGGCGGAAGGAACTGAGGCCCAGGGTGAAGAATTTCACTTTTTTGGTTTGCTTGTTTTCCATACAGCTTTCCACAGGTTTTTGGGTGGTTTTTTTTGTCTTGGCTCAGTGTCTCTGATCCCGTCTGTCCTGGTTTTGTTTGCCTTCCTTTGTTGCTGAAGGTTTCATGCTGTTTCCATTCCTCTCCTTTTGTGCAACACAGATTCTCCTCCTGAGCCACATCCAAGGTGCTGGACTCCCTGCGGTCACGACGCAGACTCCACGGCAGGACAGGAGTTTCTGCTTCACCGACAGTCTCTGCATTGTGTAAGCAAGCACATCTCACATCGCCACAGAAAACAAGTTTCAGGGCATTACTTCATGGGTTCTCCATTTTCTAACTTGTCAGGGCACTGGTAGCTCTTCGCTTCTTTGTTGTTGTTGGTCTCTTGGTATCTGCAGGAGATGGAGTCCCACTTGTCTGGATGACCTACACACAGTGAAGGCTTTTTTAAAATGTGAAGATCCTAGTCAACATGGGCAGAACAGACAAAGGTATGAGAAAGTTGTTATGAATAAATCTTCCCTAGCCAGAGGGAAGTAGAAACAGTGAGATCTCTGGCTCTCATTAGCAGGCATAATGGCATACCTGTAGTAACTTGGACACCTTGAGTCCAGTTCAGGGCTTTCACCACAAAATGTCCTCCTCTTCACTGGGACCAGATCACTTTTTGCTTCCCATTTGGATGTGCCATGGATGGTGGAAGGTGGACCTATATCAGGTGCCTGCTATGGCAGCGCTAGGGCAGGAGATTTCATCACATACTCACATGGCAAAGTCTGAGTCATCATAGAATGGCCTCAGTTGGAAGGGACCTTCGAGATCATCTAGTTCAGACCCCTCTGCCATGGGCAGGGACAACTCCTACTAGTCCAGGTGTCATCCCTGGTCAGTCATACCACGTCACTGTGTCACCTCTTTGGTTTTGAATGAGATGCTGATGGTTGCTTGGAAGTGGTGTGTATATTGGCAGTCATCTCAGGAGGTGAGGTGTTTTCTTGCCTATCAAAAGATAGCTCTAACATTCAGACATGCACTGGTGAGACTTAAAGCTTTAACTTCTGGAGTTTGAAGGCACTCCTGATCTACAGCTGTAAGGGAGTGTGATTAACATCCACTCTCCTGTAAACTCAGAAAGCCCCTGGAGGCAGGGAAACTCAGAGTGCTGAGCAGTAAGACTGTTGGCTTCTGAAATGCTATCATAACCCACCTTATAAATATGAATGACCGAAGGCTGACACAGCCACACAAAAGGCAGCTTTTGTCCAGACTCAGGCAGCCAGGACTGCTGCCAAAGGAGGCTGGGGCAGGACATTCAGAGAGCCATAGAATGGTGGGACTGAAAGGACCTCGGAGATCAACTAGTCCAAGGCCTCCATTAAAGCAGGTTCTCCTAGATCAGGTTGCACAGGAACATGTCCAAGTGAGTTTTGAAAGTCTCCAGGAAGGAGACTCCATAAGCTCTCTGGGCAGCCTGTTCCATGGCTATGCCATCCTCATGGGAAGTAAATTTTTGCCTATCTTTAGGTGGAACCTCCTGGAGTCCATTTTGTGCCCACTGCCCCTTATCCAGTCATGGGGCACCACTGAAAAGAGATTGGCCCCATCCTCTTAACACCTGTCCTTTAGGTATTGCTGAGCCTTGAGAAGATCCCCTCTCAGGCTGCTGTTCTTCAGGCTAAACAGCCCCAGGTCTCTCACTTCTCACAGAGCTGCTCCAGTCCCCTCAGCATCTGCATAGGTTCTGCTGGACTCTCTCCAGTAGTTCCCTATCTCTTTTGAACTGAGGAGCCCAGAACTGGACACAATGCTCCAAATGAGGCCTCACTAGGGCAGAGTAGAGAAAGAAGAGAACCTCCCTTGACCTGCTAGCCACGCTCTTCTTAATGCAGCCCAGAAGATCATTTGCCTTCTGATCTGCAAGAGCACATTGCTGGCTTGTGGTGGACTTTGGTTGCCCTATGCAAAGCACTGCACATCTTTCATGCAAGGGGGAGCTGGTGCTGGGGCACTTTTGCCCTACTGTATGGGTCAGTGATGGGGGAATAGGTGTGCCCGGCAGGGGACAAAACCCCTGGGAGATGGCAGATTCTTGATCCACCCCAATTTATTCTACTGAGACTGGCCAAAGACCACACTGTAAACCTGTCTTGCCATCAGGTAACAACCCCTATCTTTTGACTCATTCCTCTGCAGGCTTGCCTTGGATTCCCGGATGAAGACACCTGCTTGACACTGGACAGCAGGACCATGGCTTAATGAAGAAGGGCTTGGAAGTAGTACCTCAGCATGACTTCTGCTTTCGTTGCCTGTCTCTTTGACATCTAACCAGACCCATTAAACTGCCTAAAATGCACACATCTGGGCTCTTCATGGGGGATGTTTGCTTTGTTTCATTCAAGCTTTGTTTACCTGTGCAGTCTACTCTTTATTGTGTGGTGCTTTTTGCCACTTAGGCGCTAGGCTTAATCATATTTGTAAATTAATTCTTTCCTGGGGTTTCTCTTTGTGTGCTCAGAAAGCATAAGAAGTGTTCATGACATGCTTCAGAACACACACTGGTTACATTAGTCATCCTCTCAGCAGAAGAGTTTTGTGGAGAACACTTCTGGTTAAAAAAAAAACACTTTTCCTTTAAGCCAGGTTCTTTTCCCCACATTTGATCCCTTGAGTGATGTCACCTTAGTAAACAGTACGTGACTTGCAAAGGCTGCTTGTGATATTTTGCTTTTTGCTGAAGGGACAAGAACTGCTGTTTATGCCTTGAGATAGTTCATGGGATTTTTCTAATGTACGTATCCATAACCACTTTGATGCAGAACTTTGCATTCTGTGGCACCTGGAAAGCTGGTTGCAAAAAATGCTTTCCTCCTGCTTGCCCTTTCCCGAGCTTAGCAGTCCTGGCAGTGCCCCGGTTGGAGGGGAAAGGGAACCTTTGAAGGCACCACCAACCTCTCCATCAGTGCTGCCCACATCTTCACAGACAGCCCATCCCTCATACCCACCACACCCCTTATCATCGCTGGTGAAAATGCCTCCTAGTCAACAAAACAAAGGTGGTGAGACTCTGGAATAGGTTGCCCAGGGAGGTTGTGGATACAGCCTCCCTAGAGGTATTCAAGGTCAAGTTGGATGGGGCCTTGAGCAAGCTGGGCTAGTGGGAGGTGTCCCTGCCCGTGGCTGGGGGTTGGAACTAAATGATCTTTGAGGTCACTTCCAACACAAACCATTCTGTGAATCTATGAAAACACTTCTGAGGCAAGACAAACCAATTCCATGATTCCAGTTGCAATATGGGAAAAGGTTTTAAGAGCAGGTGATGTTGCTGGAGAGCAGACAGGGCTTAGCAACTTCTGCAGTGCCCATTGCCAAGAGAGGAGAGTGACCATGGCCTTTGAACCACAGTCTGAGAGCTGCAGAGATGACAAGCTGCAGCACATCACCTTGGGCTGAGGGGCACTTTCCAGAAGTCGCAGACAGTGGCTGCAGTCTTCTCTTCGCACTGGTGGGCCCCAGGGAAGATCTCTCATGGTATTGCGCACCCACCCTCTAGGCAGCATGGTCTCCTCACCCCACCTTGCACGCACACCACGCACATACACCACCTACCCCCATCTCCCAGCCTCTTTGTGTTTCACAGGAAATAAGATGATAAACCACAGCTCTCCATTTCCTAATTATGCAACAAAGTAGAAACTCCTAGACCTTCAAAAGCTCAAAAATGCTGAAGTGGTTGGGGAAAAAGGCAAAGAGAAGACCTGAAACCGAACAGGGGTTTCACATGGTGGCTGTTGGGATCTCACAGACATTACAAAGCCACATTGGGGCTTTTACAGCACACTTACTCTTGGGTCTGTTTGCTAGAAGAGGCCAGCAGTGTGTGGTGGAGAGAGCTCCATCTTCAAAGGAGGGCACAGTAGCTGCAGAAAGCTTTGGTTTGCCAGAGCAATCTGTGATCCTGAAAACAGAAAGGCTGGTGTTGACTTCTGCAGAGCAGACTTGCTCAGCTTGGTAGGGAGGGACCTGGCCCTAGTGCTGATCTGCAGTGGGAGCCTGGGAATTTCTAGACACATTGCTGCCCAGATCACTTCTCTCAGCCTCCCCCATTCCTTGGACCTGTGCCTGTCTCAGGGCTATAGCATAATCACTCTCCAAGACTTCAACCAGTCAGCACCAGTGTAGGCACATGCAATAAACACATAGACTAGAACCCCAGCAAAAGCTGAAGGGCAGCTCCTCCTGTGCTGCCCCACTTCTGACTGCTGCAGTCACTGCTCATCCTACCACCTTCACTGTGCCTGTCAGGACACATGGCACACATGGCTGTGTTCCTGGGACACCTGGAGGGGCTGAGCTCATCCCATCAGAGCAGCTGCTCATTCCACTCCTCCCTCCCACAGGGAAGGTGCCCCAGCCCTCTGATCATCTTCATGGCCTCCTCTGACTCTGCTCTAACAGCTCCATGTTTCTGACTTGTCTCTTGCTTTTTCCTTGCTCAAATGTATGTTTTTATTCCTTTTCCTTGGGGAACAGCAGAGTGAAGTGGAGGAAGGAGGACTCCCTGATTCTATAGAGTTCTGGGAATGAGTGGCACACATCTAGGCCAGATGCCAAGCAGCCCATGGCATTCACAGGCACAACTCACACTCGTTTCCATAGCAGCTCCTTTGCTCACCGGTGCATCGTCAAGGTCACAGGGAGCAAGGAACTCCATCAGGCACTGTTGGCCAGCTTTGCAGGCAGCTTTAAGCTCTAGGACCAAACCATGAACCATGGAGGATTGACTCTGGCAGCAGAGCACAAGTAGGACTTTTCTTTTTGCAGCCTGTGCTGCTACCTTCATATCACTCATGCCCTGCAGGTTAATGTTTTTTTCTGTTTCATACATGGAAAATCTGTGCTAAAACTCCAAGTTGAAAGGCAGGACCATTGTGAGGACCTGAGCACCTTCCTCCTGAGAAGCATCCTTGGCCTGTGAAAGCCCAGTGGGCTGGAACAGCTGCAGGTCTGGCATAGCCGTGCTGTCTGTGGGACAGCTGCCCCAGTTTGTTCTGGATGAGGACCTGCCTCTGGTCCTGTGGCAGCTCTGCCCCAGCCTCCCTGTCTGTTCCCACGCAGGGAGCGGGTGGTGCCCCAGTGCCTTTCCAGTCCCTGCTTTATCCAAGAGGATGTTTGTTTCCTGTTAAGGAAAGCACAGTCGGATGTCACGCTGGAGGAACATAAAACAGACCTACCAGGGGCCAAACGGGTATCTTTTACGAGTCTGCGTCAAGATTTCATCAGAGCTCAGCTTGGCTCATCCAACCAAAGTCTAATTTTGTCCCTCACTGGTGGCCAAGCTCAGGGGACTAATGTGGGGACAGGAAGATGCTCAGTGTGTTCACAGCATCATGTTTCACAGGTTTACCTTCCATGTGGCAGTCCGATCTAGGTACACCTGCCTTAGCAGAGTGTTGGACTAGATGGTCTCCAGAAGTCCCTTCCAACCCCTGCCATTCTGTGATTCTAAATGTTCATTACCTGTGTGGAAAACAGAGTGCTGAGGCCACAGAGAGCTCTGGGGGTGGGAAAATGTGAGTGCTGGAGATGCTGCTGAGCGCTGTTCTGCTGCTGTGGATCAGTCCTGCACGGTGTGACTGCCTGACGTTCACCCAGCACCTTTGGGCCTCCAAGAAACTCAGTTCCTTCAACACACCTCATACACTGAAGTGGTACAGGTTGACTTGTGTGATTTTCAGAGTCAGAAACTGATGGCTGCTTGAGGAAGATGGAGTAACTTTACCATCCCCTTCTAATAGTGGCCTCGTAGTGATTTGAAGAATCAGCTCAACTTCATGGAGATCCTGAGTCTTCCTGCTGTCACTTGTAATTGCTTTCGTACAATGACAGAATCATTTTGGTGTTCCTCTGCTTGGCAGTTTCCAGCCACTCTGCCCCAGGCCTGTAGCATCACATGAGGTGGTTGTGACCCAAGTGCATGTCTCAGCACTGGGCTTTGTTGAACCTCATACAATTGGCATATGCCTATCAATCCAACCTGATCAGGTTCCCCTGCAGAGCCTTCCTGCCCTCAAGCAGACCAACACTGTCACTCAGTGTGGTGTCATCTGCAAACCTATTGAGGCTGCCTCAATCCCCTCATCCAGATCATTGACCAAGGTGTTAAGGAGAACTGGTCCAAGTCCTGGGCCCTGGGGGAACACCACTGGCGAGCTGTTACAGATACTTTTTCTACTGGGGCATGGCTCAGAATGCCCATTTCAGCCTGAGAGTGTCCTGTTTCCTCTTGATTTCCCCTCATGGTGTCACAGAACATTAGGGGTTGGAAGGGACCTTGAAAGATCGTCCAGTCCAATCCTCCTGCCAGAGAAGGATCATCTATGGTAGGTCACACAGGAACACATCCAGGTGGGTTTGGAATGTCTCCATATCACACATAGCAAACATTTTTGGTCATGTAGGTATGCTGGGCTTTTAAAGTTGAGTTATTTTAAATCAAGTTACTTCTCATATCAACAACAACAACAAAAAGCTTTCTAATTCTGGTTCCTCTTTTCCCTTCCTGGGAATATTCCCTCAGCAGTCCCCTTTGCCAGGGATGATGTAGTGCAAGCAGGTGTTACAGCCTGACGGAAAATGCATTTGGTTCCTGCCAGCCTTCCTGCTGCTTCAGGAGAAGGCTGCCCCATGCAGAGAGAGGCTGCTTAGATCAAACTGTACTAATCGCTGGGTGATTTGGAAATCTGTTCCACTTGCAAACAGAATCAATCCAACACTTTACAGCACTGAATTAACAAAGGTCACGTTTCATAAATATTACAGAGCAATTTTCATAGCTAATGCAGCAGGCTGGTTAATGATTAGGGCAGTAAACTCCTGGTGTCAAGGCATGGTGAATGAAGGACATATTTTTACAGCTTCCATTATTATTGCCTCAGGAATCTCAACCAAAGCTAGCAGAAATTGTTAGGATCCAACAACTGTCTTGAAAACCAACAAGCATCTTTACAACCTAGCTCATCAAAATGTATTTGGTCTGCCCTGTGGCTTTGGGGTTAAAAAACTAGAAAATTGAAGACATTTTCATTGAAAATTTTCATTGAATCAGTCAGATTCTGGATGAGAAAGCAAATGTGTTGGTTTTAATTCAGTTCTGTTGGATTCTGCAGTTAGAAACCCAGCCTTGATAGCTGGTGGGAACTGACAGAGTCTAGACTAAGCAAGGGTGCAAAGTTCCTTGACCCAGCAGCTGGAGCCAGAGGAAGGATCTCAGTAAAGGTCTAGTTCAGCTCTTAAGACTGACTCCAGAGACTGGCAGCTCTTTTAGGGCTGGGTCCACTACCATTTCTCAGGTGGAAAGGTACTGGAACTACCTGAGCAGTCATCTTTGAATCATAGAATTATGGAACTGTTGAGTTTGGAAGAGACACTTGAGATCATCAAGTCCAAATGCTCACCTGAAGCTCACAATCCCATCACTGCTAAGCTACTGCCACCAATCACATCCCTCAGCACCGCATCCATGTGTCTTTTAAACACCTCCAGGGATGGTGGCCCCACCACCTCCCTTGGCAGCCTGTGCCACTGCCTGAGAATCTTTCCTGTGAAGAAATTTTTCCTAATACCTAACCTGAACCTCCCCTGGCACAAGCTGAGGCCATTTCCTCTTGTCCTATCACTTGCTGCATGTGAGAAGAGGCTGACCCCCACCTTAGTGGCTCTGCAGGGAGACAGCACTGTACATACTCTGTATAAGAGAGGTGGGGGAACAAATCCTGTGATTCCTCCAAGGTATAAAACCAAAATTCTTGGGTCCACATACAAACAGAGGACTTAAAAGCAAGGAATGCAGTTTCCTAGGATTTAATTAGGCATGTTTTATTTCCAATAGCTGCACACACAGAGACAATCTGCATTTCTCAGTAGGGTTTTATCTACTATGAGCCACTCATATCTGGATTCAATGGGCTAGAAAATCTTGGTGTAAAACTGTGGGTCAACTGTCACTCAGCAGCGTTTGAGAGTTGAGGGCTTGGGACTCAGTAACTCCTGCAGGCATTCTGTAGTTCCTTCATCCAGAAGAACTCCCCTAGGGAACGGAGAGTGGCTGCTGTCACTCTGAAATGCTTCACTGAGAGAAATGAATGCAAAGCCCAGTGTGGAACGTGCAGTGGTGTCCAGGCACCTGGGTGAAGAGGTGGAAGCAGTTCTGTGTCTGTTTGGGAAAGCTGTCTGGCAGGGTGAAGTGTTCCTTGCCCATGCCTTGCCCATCACTGCCTGGGCATTTTAGGTTTTCAGTTTCAGATGCCTGTGCTTGGAGACCATTCAGAACCTGAAGAGAAAAAAATGTCCTTCCTTGAAAAGTTAGTGCAATTCAAGTGAAAAGAACCCAAACAACTGAAATCCCAAACTTCATAGAATTGCTTTGGTTGGAAAAGTTCTTAAAGATCACCCATTCTCTGACTCCCCCAAGCCTGCTGCTAAACCATGGCCATAAGCACAACATCTCTGCCTCTTTTCAACACCCCCAGGTATGGGGATTCCACCACCTCCCTGGGCAGCCTGTTACAGTTTTTGAGAAGCCTTTCAGGGGAGACATTTCTTCTAATGCTCAACCTAAACCTCCTCTGGTTCAACTTGGAGCCATTTCCTCTAATCCCATCACTTGTTGCTAGGGAGAAGAAACCAAGCCCCAGCAGGCTCCAATCTCCTTTCAGGGAGTTGCAGAGAGCAAGAATCTCTCCAGGTCTTTCTCTGCTGGGCAGTTTCCAGCCTCTCTGCCCCAGGCCTGGAGCATTCATGGGGTTGTTGTGACCCAAGTGCAGCACCCAGCACTTGGCCTTGTTGAATCTCATACAGTTGACCTCTGCCCCTAATCCATAACATCCAAGTCACTGTATACAGCCTCTCTCTTCTCAAGGAGATCAACCCTCCCTCCAAACTTGCTACCACCTGCAAACTTACTGAGGGTAAGAATTCATGCAGGTAGCAGCTCAGCTAATCATAAACAGTGAAAAGCAGCCCTAGGTAGCCCCAACACCATAGTCAGAAGAAACCCTGAAGGCTTTTCCTGTAGGTAGACAAAGGGGGACCCCAATATGCAGAGGTTCACAGGGTCACTGCTGCCTGGAGACTCTGCCCACAGCCACCATTTTTTCCAGCCCTGCTTCCATCCCAGCTGGAATGGGCTGAAAAACAACTGGAAGTTTCTTGTTGGAGCAGCCACATGGCACAGCCAGTTCTTCACTGACAAACAAGAAGAAAAAAACAAAATATCCCACTGTCAGCTAAAAATAGCTCCAGAAAGTACAGCAGGGAGGGCTTTCAGCCAGCAGAGATTGGCCACTGATTAGGGAGGGTTATCAGAGCACCCAGGGCTGGGTAAAACATGATCCCACTGCCAGCATTCTTACCCAATCCAGCAACTTGTGGCCTTGCCATGAGTGCCTGTGAAACTCTAGAAGCTTTTAAACAAGGGGTTTGTGCACCTCACCTGCATTGTGGCTTGCTAGAGTTAGAGAATAGGTGGCCTTGATGATCTTAAAGGTCTTTTCCAACTGAAATGATTCCATGGGTCTCTGATTCTAAAAGCTCCATTAGGTCTGATGCTGCAATGTGGCCTCCTTGGTGTTCAGTGAGATAAGGCAGTTTGGAGGCAGCAGAGCAGGGTATAGATGTTGTTCCTCTTCTGTACCCCTTCTGCCTTCATGACAAGTGCAAGCTGGCTTGGTCCATTGCCAATGTGGGGTGAACTATACTCTATGCAAGTGGGATCCCATCCTATAAAACAGATGTGAAAGCATTTGTAAGGGCTAGGCACCAGCGTAGGGGCTGGACACCAGGGCAAGGGCTGGACA
The DNA here is from genome assembly GCA_013399775.1 of Semnornis frantzii. Lineage (NCBI taxonomy): Eukaryota > Metazoa > Chordata > Aves > Piciformes > Ramphastidae > Semnornis > Semnornis frantzii. The sequence goes on from VWYK01096421.1 coordinate 101,239, forward strand.
CCTGTGTAGGGGCTGGACACCAGGGCAAGGGCTGGACATCAGGGCAAGGGCTGGACACCTGTGTAGGGGGTGGGCAGCAAGG
>VWYK01096421.1:101706-111886 GCA_013399775.1 Semnornis frantzii
AGGGGCTGGACACCAGGGCAAGGGCTGGACACCTGTGTAGGGGTTGGACGCCAGGGGAAGGGCTGGACACCTGTGTAGGGGCTGGACACCAGGGCAAGGGCTGGACACCTGTATAGGGGCTGGACACCTGGGTAAAGTTGAGCCTAGCTTTGGAGACTTCCCCAAGTGATGACTGCCTTGCAGCCATGCTCTGAAGTGATAGATTTTGATCCCTGCCACATTAGGAATTTGATCCATTGAGTGTTTTTTTGCGGGGTCAGCAGTGTTACTTTCGAAGCACAATGTAAATGTGCAACAGTTTTCCAATGGCAAAACTCAAATTGCATGACCCAAGATTTAGGGCAATTCCCTCTTATGGTCTTCAGCCTCTTGATTCTGCTTTTACAGTTAAATTTAGGTGTTAAAATTAATGTCTTTTTCTTTCTGTATTGCAAATTACTTAGAGGATCGTTTAATTTGCAGCTGTTATGGGGACCTATTTGCATTATTCCAATTATTTCTCCCAATAGGGGAATTAATATTCACTGGGTGAAGAAAAGTGAGCAATGAACCAAAACCCACTGGTTTGTTTAAGAGATTCTTGAACATGGTTTGAGACAAAAGAAGAAATTCATGGAAAGGGAGCAAGATCAAGTGCTGGGCCCTTCTGGGATGGTATCATCTGTTAGTTCACTGCAGTCCCTTCAAGACTTGCCTAGACCCATCACTCACCTAGAGCTTCATAGCAGGACACATTTCATAGCTGAAACCCAGAGGCTTGAAGAGGAAACAACTTCATTAGAAGCAAAGCAACTGGACAAGTAGCTTTGCTAGGTCAAGTGTCATTGTCATGGCCCTAAAATTAAAGACCTTTTCTATTTTCATGTAGTGTGTCCTGGCTGCTTTTCCACATGTGACTGCATTAGCAACACACATCAAGATGAAAATAAGTGTTAAACCCATAAAAAACATTTTAAAAGGACAAATCAGGTAGTGCAGTGACCTGCTCCAAAGCAGGGAAACCCCAAGCTGGGGATGCCCTCACAGCCAGCACCTACCTACAACTCGATGTGTCCTCTGACAGTGGGGTGGCATCATGTGCAGCACGCTGGGGAGGGCAGAGTCCTGGCCTCTGCTCTCAGGGTTTGGGGTGCTGGGTACCAAGCTTCACAAAGTGCCCACTTGACTGGGCAACACCCCAGCAGCACAGCAGTGCCTCGGGTCAGCGTGGTCCTGCCCTGCTCCTGGGCTCCAGCAATGTACAGCCACATCATGGAATAAGCAGGGTGGTGCAGGAAAGCTGTTTTCTGTCTCCTTTGCTGAACCACAGGACAGCGAGGGTCGGTAGGTGCCTCTGGAGATAATCCAGTCCAATCACCGTGCTAATGCAGGTGCTCCTAGACCAGGTTGCCCAGGATCACAATGTCCAGGTGGCTTTGGAATCTCTCCAGACAAGGAGGCTTCCACAACCTCTCTGGGCAGTGTGCTCCAGGGCTCCAGCACCCTCAAAACAAAGAATTTTCTCCTTAAGTTCAAAAGAAACCTGCTATGTTCTAGTTTGTGCTCATTGCCTGCCACAGAGAAAAGTCCAGTCCCATCCTCGTCACCTCCACCCTTTAGGTAGTAATCAGCATTAAGATCTCCTCTAAGGCTGCTCTTTTCCAGGCAGAAGAGATCTCTTAGTCTGCATTTCCACACAAGATCATCTGGCACCTTCCCCCTCCCTTTTCCCTGTCCCCAGGATCTCACCCATGCAGATTCTCAACTGCTCTGCCCTCCTAGGCCTTCTTTAAAACACTCCTTTGGGTGACTCTCAGATCCCATAAAGGTGCAGCATTTCAGAGATTTCCCTTCCTGCACAACTTTCATTCTCTGGTGGGATCCACATGGATGATTTCTGAGTGCAGTGACAGATCCATCGCCCCCCTGGGTTTCCTGCTGTCCCATCTTGAGGCTGATTTAATGATAGGTGGTTACTGGGGCTGTTCTTTTCTCTAAGCAATGAGTTCCTGTTCTTCGAGCTGAGGGGACAGCAAATGGCACCTAGGACCTTTCAAGCCTAGAATTGTTGCTGCTTCCAGGCAGTCCCTGGAAGGAAGGCCAGCTGCTTCCAGCTCACCCAGTAAACCATGAACAGCAAAGGTAGGGAACTGAAACTCCCACAGCACAGCCTGTAGCCACATCTACTCAGTCACTGGACTCCAACTGTCTCACTGCTGAGGTGCCCTGCAGGGAGGGCAATACTTAATGAATATCATCAAAATGCCTTTTAGGAAGAGCAGGATGCTCTGCTCCAAGCAGAGGAGGATACATACCAAGCCTCGAGCTCTTCCAGGCTTCACAGAACAGCAGACAGCAAAATACAAAGTGGCTGCAGTGGGACACATTGTTTGCAAATCCCTGGGTGACAGCATCAAGTGGCACTGATCCGAATGACCTGTCCACAGCCACTTCTCCATCCAGGCTGAGCAGCAGCTCAGGCTCCCAGAGGCTACACTAGGAAGAAGGCAAAGAAGTAGCAGTGCAGGAGATGGGGACAAACATTATTGATGCATAAAAGTGCTGTTGCCATGCATCCCACTAGAAAGTTGTGCTGAGGCTGTGTCAGGGCAGGAACATGAGGAGCTTTCCTGCTTCCAGCCCAGACATGACTCCACCAGCTGCTTCCTTCAGCCTTCTGTCAGAGTCAACATTTTGGCTTATCTGCCTGACAAAGTGGAGGGCTGTGCCCTGACGTGCACCTTCTGTAGCTCTAGCACGTCCTGTCCTCCTCCAAACCAATCTGCAATGCTTGCAGCAACTTTCAGTTAAAGCTCAGCCTGTCCCCAGAGAATCTGTGGAGCAAATCCAGCAGCACATTCTCCTGGAAGCAGGCAACATCCCTGCTGCTAAATGCTTCACATTCCCCTCCAACACCAACCCCGTGCTCTGAGCTGTGCTGCAGACCTGACTCAGGCTGCTTGGTGTAAGACTTCTGCCTTGGGGATTTATTCTGACTAGCAATGTCAAGTCCAAGCTCCAGCCCAGACCTCACCTCCAGAACTAAGCCATATTCTGATCAGCCTTAACAGCCTGTGGGGAGTCGTGGCCTGGGAGCTCTGCCTGCTTTGGAGATCTGCCCTTAGCTGGAGACCCCAAGCATTGAGCCATTGCCACCTGTGGTATTCAAAGAGCTTTTACTAATTTATCTCCACACCTCAGGCTTCTGTCATGGAGACTGAAGCCATTCCATGATTCTATCATTTCTTTCATTGAAACAATGGAGTGAACTCTGTAAGAGCTCTCCCCTTGCACAGCAGCTCCACTTTTCTACTTCCCTGATGAATGCAAAAGAAGCTCCTCCTAAAGCTGCCCTATGAAAGTAGCCCACATTCAGGCTCACTTCTAGTCCCAGCTTAATTTCCAGTGGTTCCAGAAGTGTTCCAGCCTCCCCACCTACTTGGAAATAGGCATCTTTCATCAGGCAGCTCTCAGCTGAACAACGTTAACTGTTATGCAAACCATGCAGAGGATGAGCTGCTCTCCCAGGACTGAAGAGCAGCCGCCTCCCAGATGAAACGAGGCAGCTGTTTAAACGGTGCAGGTCTGCCCTGCCCCAGGCTGCCAGAGCAGGGGGAGAGCCCAGTGGTGTGAATGCAGCTGGAGCTGTGCCATGCCACTGTTGTTAGCACCCCTGCTTTTTGTGGAGAAAACCTCCAGAGCACAGCGCAAGAGCTTGAGCCAATTCCACATGGCCAGGAAAAGATGCTGTGCGTCAGTGAAAGCCAGACAGAAAAGCTGCTCCCTTGGCCTCATTGTGATGGTTTGGGAGTTACTCACCCCCCACACTCTGAAAATCACCTAGATTAGACTCAGCCAGCTGGAAGTTGAGGAATGAAGCTCTATTTACAGCTTAGCACAATATACAAGCAAAGATATACACAATAGACAGGAATATTTACAGAAATATACAAGGTAAAGGTAATACAGAAACACAATTCCCCTCCCAGAAATCAGAGTCCCCGGGAGGGGCTCCCAACCACCCTTCCACCTTCTTCCCACCCCTCTACCTTACTCCAGGGTCTGCCTTACGTGCAAGGTGAGTTTGGAGGATGGGCCACGGGGGTTAGAAGCTGAGTGATTAGTTGGGTTACACAGCAGAAGGCCAACAGGCACACCAGCTCCCAGAGAGAAAGCCTGTCTATGTCATCTATGTTTGTGTCCTTGTTTTTATACATCTCAGCAAGCCTATGAGGGAAGCAGACATCACCATTGTTTGCTTTTCATAGCCTATGATATAATTTTTTTTCATCAAAATATTCCAATTAGCCTCAAACCAGCACACTCGTGCAGTAGGATGCTTCCCCCTGCAGCTAGGGAGTGTGAATTCTGGTCTTTGGGGCAGGATAGGGGTGGGAGAGCAACAGTCTGCAACAGTCTGCCAGCTCAGAGGATTTGACAGAGACCAAAGATGCTGAAAATGCTTTGCAAGCTTTGGCCTTACCTGGAGGCAGGTCAGTGCTGGGGTCAGGTGGTGCTGCTGGGCTGTAGCTCTTGCTGGAGTCCCCCAGGGAGCTGTAACCATCTGCCCTTGCTTGGGAATAGCATTCCTGCTCAATGGCCACTGCTATGACTCCTCTGTAGGCAGCACCTGAAGGGAAACCTGAAGATGCTATCAGCTCCTTTTCGCTTCCAGGCCTGTAGTCGCTTCTCCTTCCCTTCCCAGCTGCTCTCAGTGCAGGGCTGCTCTGATGTCATAAAAAGCTCAAATTATCAAAATCAGGACAAAAGCTTAAGCCACCAGAATCAGGACCACAGCTCTGCCCAGTGCCTAGCCTTTGGGATCACTACAAAGCATGGGAGTCACCTCAGAAAGACAGGAGAACTTGTAAAATCCATCCTGATGCGGCTGGTGGGAATGGGGATGAGTAGCAAATTTTGCTCTCCACCTCCACTGTCCAGCCCTTGGAGAGCACAACCTTCATGCTCACCAAGTAAGCTCCACTTTCTGCTCTCCTGTCGAGTCTGTTGGGCCATGCTGTCTGCAGAGAACATTTCAAGCCCTGTATGAGACACACATAGAGCCCACTAGTGGATCTCACCAAAGTCTGCTTTTATCACCTTGCTCTTCTGAGGCAAAACGTGGACACAGCACTTCAGGCCATGGTTTAGTGCCCATGGTGCTCTTAGGTTAATGGTTGGACTTGGTGACCTTAGATATCCTTCCCAACTAAAATGATTCTATGATCCTATTTAAAAAAACACCTTTCTGGCCATCAGATAGTGCAGAAGACCATGCCTTGCCAGGAGGTTGCTTAGGAGAGCTTAAAGGGTGATTGCCCATTGGAACAGGCTGCACAGGGAGGGGGTGGAATCACCGTCCCTGGAGGTGTTTAAAAGGAGGTTGGATGAGGCACTTAGTGCCATGGGTTAGTGAATTAGAAGGTGTTAGGTGATAGGTTAGACTCAGTGATCCTAGAGGTCTTTTCTAACCTGGTTAATTCTGTGATTCTGTGACCTGTGCTTCCTTGATGACCTTGTGGACCACTGTCTACTTCAATTTCTGAGCACAGCCAGCAGAGCATCATGGCACCCTGTAAGATGTGTAACTGAGTGGTTTTCTGGTTGATTGGTCTTGGTGGTAGGCTTCACACACACACACTTTTAAGCTAGTTTTGTGTTATTGCAGCAGGGCTCTTCAGTGTTAGTTTTGGCTTTTGGGGTTTTTTTGGTTGGTTGGCTTGGGTTTTTTTGTTATTGTTTTGTTATCATTTTAATAAAATACTTCATCCCACCTGTACCTGCATACTCTTCATCTGTATGGGGCTTCACTTTCACCCAGTGAGTTTTAAGATGAAAATAACTAGAAGGGGAGGATGCAGGAATAGTCATGATCTGAAGATAAGGACAATGAGGAAAAGTTTTTTCTGATTCTTGTTTCCTTTAAATTTAATAACAACATTTTCATTCATAGCAGTGGCAGCAGGGCTGCAGTCCTTAGGAAAAGAGAAAAAAATCCCAACCTAAACGAACAAAAAAATCCAACCAAAGAAACAAACTCCCCCCACAAACCAAAAAAACTCCAACAACAAGCAGAGAAGAAAAGGGCATTTGACCCAAGAAATCTATTCCAGCCCCATAGCTCCTTCCCAGCATCAATCCCCAGTATCTATCTAGATGAGCAAACCAGCCATGTGCTATCTCCATGCTCCACTTGCCCCTTCAACAGCTCTGCCTGGCGTCTTGTTTTACACAATATGGTAAAGTTCCTTCCCCAAAGGGCCATAAAGGCACAGGTTCAGTTGCCTGGGAAGGCCACCAGCTCCTCTCAGCAAAGACACATGGCCCAGCTCACTGTGTCCGTGGATGGTTTCATCTGAGGCTCAGCTGATAAGGGGATTTCCTTCCAAGTGGAAAAGCCTACACTGTGTTTACATGCAGATAATTTCCTACTTGCTGGGTTTAGTGTTAACAGGCTGCATTTCTGGCCTGCTTCTCTGGTGCTCTCCACCCACACGAAATACATTGCCGTTGTGCAGGGTGGGAGATGTTTTGCCAGAGGCTGGAGAGATGCCACAATACAGCTGGCTCTGGAAGGCAGGGGTAGAAGGACATGAGCTGACTGCTTCACTCTGCTGCTTCTGGCATTAGGTTGCATGGACCACACTTGCTCCTGTCTCCATTGCAGGTGGTTCTGCCACTGGCCCATCATGTCTTCCGGGCAAATTAGATGAATTTTGATTGAAAGGAAATGGCCTCGAGTTGCCCCAGGGGAGGTTTAGACTGGACATTAGAAGAAGATTCTTCACCAAAATGCTGCTCAAAGACTGGAATAGGCTGCCCAGGGAGGTGGTTGAATCCCCGTCCCTGCAGGTGTTCAAAAGAGACAGAGATGTGGTGCTGAGGGCCATGATTTAGCACCAGCCTTGTTAGAGTTAGGGAATGGTTGGACTCAGTGATTTTAAAGGGCTTGTCTATCCAAAACAATTCTGTGACTCTATGAAAAACTTTTAAAAAGAAACCCTTGAAGCGTAGCTAATGCCTTCTGAGCCACCTTCAGGACATAGTGATTTTCCAGGCAGGTAGGACCGTGCTCAGCTAAGGAGCAGGAGAACTTGGACTACCTGTGCAGCAGCAGAAGAGTTTACTGACAATGCCAGTAGAAGATAAATTAATCTAATAGGAAAGTTCCATAGGTGAACATATCTCTGCCAGGGCTAGGAGGACATCACAGAGCATTGCTTGCTGGGATTGCACATGATGGTGATACCCCCATCTGGAGGCCCTGTCCTTGATCAGTTAATGACAGCTTTGTCTGCAGCCTGCACGGTGCTGTGGTTTATGATGTTTGAGCTGAAGGTTTGTTTCTGTAACGACCAAAGATCTTGTGCTGCTGAAATGGTCACGTAAGCACAGCGCACTGGCTGTCTCTACACTTGAGAGGCATCTCCTCATACACCAGAGGAGTAATGGTCACACACCCAAGATGAGATAAGGATAGATCATTCCACAGTCAGTAAGTACTATGTGACACCAAGATTACAAGTGGAGAAGGTGCAGTCTGACATGGGGTGTTACCAAGATACAAACTGCTGGAGATGCTCACAGAGGTCAGCAAGGTTGGGTTGGGTGCTCAGAGACGCTCACAGAGGTCAGCAGAGTTGTTGGGTGAGTGGGTCCTACATCCTCTGTGGTCTGCTCCAGGTCCAAAAGCAGCAGCTGTGAAGTTGGAGTTGCCTCAGGGACCATGCAGACTGAAGAGGAGGGCTCTGACCATTCACAGCTGAAGTAGAGGCAGTCTGAGATGACTGAAAATCAGTTTACTAGCCAGATACTCAAGTGAGGAGGAATAGACTTCCTGCCAGCTCTGTAAGCTGAGAGGGTAGAAAGCTCTCTCTGCTCAGAAGTGACAGGACTTGTATGCAGAGCAACACAAAGGTAGAACACATTCTGCTGGCCACGACCAAGGTAAGAGGATGACCCACATCAAACATGGCTGAACTTGGGAGAATACTCATCCTGTGCCTTCTGAGTTCACGGGGCAGGATCAGAAATCACAGGAAACACAGACATGATGAAGAAGGAGCAAACCTTCACACAAGGTACCTCAGAACTCCAGGGGAAGGGATGGGAAAATCCTGATGCTCAGCAAAATGCTCTGCTGACCATGTCCTCCAGATGCTTTGTTGCCCAATGTCACATTTAAAACATTATATTATAGGCTGATGTTCCTCAGCCAACCAGTTCACATCTGGTTTTTTGTAAAGCTTCTTCATATTTATCTTCCCAGAGACTTGTAGGCAGAAAGAGATGCTTTCAGGGATGCAAAAGGAATTCTGGATTAGTTTGAGGTTTGGGTTTTTTTGAGATGAAGAGGGATCTGAGGGCAGAAGCAATTGATATTCACTCACCAAGCCCTCTAGGTTGTAATACCGATACCAGATATGAATATGGAAAAATGACGTAGAGGTTTCTCTTGTGAACAGAAAGGTCATTTTTTATCCATAGGATGGTTTTAGGATGCTTGAACTCAAAGATTGTAGAGGTCTTTTCCAATCAAAACTATTCTGTGATTGTATAAAATGTCTCGAAACAATTACAGCCCAAGCAATGGAAAAAACAAAAAAAAAGAAAAAAGAAAAAATCAGAGAAAAAATAAAAAAGGGAAAAATAAAAAGAAAAGGGGGGGGTGGCAGGAAAAAAGATAAAATAAAGAAAAATAAACAAAAAGAAAAAAGAAAAAGAAAAAAGGGAAAAGGGCAAAAGAGGGAAAAGGGCAAAAGAGGGAAAAGGGCAAAAGAGGGAAAAAAAAGAGGAAAATGTAGAAGATAAAAAGAAAGAAAAAGGAAAAGGAAAAAATTAAAAGGGAAAAAAAAGAAAAAGAAATTTAAAAGAAAAAAAAGAACTCTCAAGTGGGAGACAATTGGTTCATCAGAATTCAGACAAATATTTGTTATGCAAAAGTCACCCTTGCTTTAAAGAGGTGGTGCAGGACATTTGGGAATGTTCCCAAGAGCTTTAGTCCCATCTCTGCAGAAATGCCAAATGACAGAATCCTAACCCCCTGCCATGGACAGGGACACCTTACAGTAGAACAGGTTACCCAAGGTCTCATCCAGCCTGACCTTGAACACCTCCAGGAAGGGAGCAGCCACAACCTCCCTGGGCAACCTGTGCCAGCATCTTCTACCCCTCACTGTAAAGAACTTCTTCCTAACGTCCAGTCTGAATCTCTCCCAGCTCAAAGTCATTGTCCCTTGCCCTGTCACTAAAAGCCTTTGTCAAAAGTCCCTTCATGGCTTTCTTGTAGGTTCCCTCCAGGTACTGGAAGGCTGTTCTAAGATCCCTTAGAAGGATCTCTCTCTTCTGCAGGCTGACCAGCCCCAACTCTCCCAGCCTGCTCCCATAGGGAAGGTTCTCCAGCCCTCTGATCATCTTCATGACCCTCCTCTGGACCCAGTCCAGGAGTTCAATGCCCTTCCTGTGCCCGGGGCACCAACCATCTGCATCACAGAAGGGCTCGGCAGCTCCGCAGGCAGAGGAGCTCCTTCGGCCAGACATCGCAGACGTTTTACATCACGCAGACTCCGCTGCTCCGCTTCCCATCACTGTTTCCTTTCATTTTAGGGAGAATCTGAGATGGAGGCTTCTTGCCATTGGAAACCAAGAGAAAAACCACAACAGTATTTCCCGTGGAAGCCAGAAAAACCTTTCACATGTGCCAACTGTCAAGGCAGACAAAAGGGCTTTGATCCTAGTCAGACACCATAACTAGCTACTTGTTTTAATTACAGAAAGTTGTAGCTATTATGACACGACAGGCTGGCACATTCAGCACATGACATAATTTCACCAGCGCCTTTCATTTCTCTCAGCACAGCTCCAGCCCTAGGCTATTCCACTCGCAGCACAAACATCAGTTTGAACGAAGCCAGGGAGATTATCTCAAACCTAAGACCTACAAGCGACCCCACTCTCAGCCTGGGTGGGAAACTATCATCCTCAGCACCCCAGCTGGGGCAGAGCCCTCAGATCACGGGGCTTCTTTTTGTTCTTTTAATGGTTCAGGGTGAAACAAGTCAAAATCCCTGGGGTTTGGGACATACTGCTTTTACTTAATGTTTTCCTTCTATTTATAGTATGTTAGCTGTGCTGAGTGACTGATGAGCTAACACACTCTCCCCCCCCACCCCCCCCCCCCCCCCCCAGACCCCTCTTTCTT
>VWYK01096422.1:0-11277 GCA_013399775.1 Semnornis frantzii
TTAGGGTGACACAGAGCAGTGGGAGAAAAATATGAGAAGCTCCAGAATCTGCAGAATAAGATCTGATTCCTTTAGTATTTCAACTGCCTTCTCCAAGGCTTGCAAGGAAGTCGCTACAAGAGACTGCTACTAGAAAGACAAGATCCCAAGGCAAAGCTATGTCGAAAGGAATTATCTGTGAATTAGTGTGGCCACTTTTTGCTGGTGCTTGCACTCTGGAGTAAGTCTAATGTCAAGACCCCCTATCATCCTTGTGCCTCTCCATTGGACTCTCTCTACATAATCTTATTAAATAATTAATTCTTCTTAATTCTTAAAATATTTTGGGTTATTCTTAGCTTGTGTAATTTTTAAAGCTCATGTAGGCTTGCGAAATCTTCAGGCACTAAGTGGTTATTGGGAAATATAAGCTACTACCTTATCAATCTCATAAGTTGATTTGTAATAGTATGGATGGTCCACAGTCATGTCATGATCTGTAAAATCTAAAAGCAGAAAAATAATTCCCAAGTCAATATTAAGACAAATTATGTTTTTAATTGGAAATAATTTTCTGAAGTGCAGCTTACACTATGATCTGTACTAACTTAAATGATTGAATAATCAATTCATTTACTGGATCACAGAATATATTTGGTTGGAAGAGACTTCAAAGATCATCCAGTCCAACCCTCAACCCAGTACTGAAGGGTCAACACTAAACCATGGCCCTAAGTACCAAGTCCACAGATTGCTTGGAAACCCCCAGGGATGGCAACTCCACCGCTGTCCTGGGCAGACCATTCCAATGTCTCAATAAAGAAATATTTCCTAATATCCAGCCTGAAGCTCCCCTGGTGCAGCTTGTAACTATTTCCTTTAGTCCCTTCACTTGCCACCACAGAGAAGAGGCTGCCCCCTCCTCTCTCTCCAACCTCTCTTCAGGTGGTTGTAGAGAGAGATGACATCTCCCCTCAGCCCCCTCTTCTTCAGACTGAACAACCCCAGTTCCCTTAGACCCTGGGACATGTGCTCCAGGCTCTTAGAGCCTGGAATTTGAATTAAAAAAGATCAGCTAATTTTATTTTGCTTTGGCAAATAATGGAGCTATTGAGTGCACTGTGGTATCCCTGCCAGACCACAAGCAATGTCTTAAAGTTAGTTTTTCATAAACATTTCTGATCATCTTTCCTTTTATGTTCATTATGTGGTGGACACTCTATTTCCATTATGCAATTAAAACTAAGACTATATTTAGCACTAGCTGAACTGAGATCTTTCCTTGTATCTCCTCCTACCTAGCAGCTCTATCTAACAACTCTTGGACTGCAGTGAAGGGAACACCAAGCAACATGCAAGTTTTATCCAGCCATTTCAAACTGCTAAGCATTGAAACTGACTTGTTACTGCCAAGAAAGATAACTAATATCAGTGAACGGTAATAGGTTTTAAGCTTATTAATGCCACTTTCCTCTGTATGTTAGTGTCCTGGTTTCACTGGGACACAATCATAAGCTAGACATGGTCTGCAGGCCGTTAGCAGTTTTGAGTCAGCCAGAACAGCTGACCTGAATTGGCTCACAGTTGTATCCCATATAATAAACTTCAGGTTCAGTATAAAGGGGAAAGTTTACTGGGGACAGGATGAGTCTGCTTCTTGCTCCTTGCTTTCTGGTTTGTTGTGACTACCCCATGCTCACTGGACTGAGTATAGTTTTGCACACTTTATATTAGTATGGCTGTTTCATGAACTCTGTTTTCATTCCAGCCTATGGATTGTCTCTATTTCCTGATTTCCCCTCTTCTGCTGGGGAGAGGTCATCAAGTGGTAGAGCAACTGCTACGGTTTAGCTCCAAATACAGACTAAATGTAGACAGCAGCCCACAAAAGCTGTTGGTGAGATCCCAGACATGCTGGAAGGAAGGATATGGCATCTTTGCACAGTGATATGGCTCTTTATTTCCTTCTTTCTGGTGCGTCAGGTGTATGTGTTGTTGCAGTAATCTCAGCAAGCACTGTGTGTTCAGATTCTTGATACATAATTGCAATGCCAAATAAACACAGTATTTAGCAGGAGTAGTTTTCCACATGTACTGATTAAAACAGATAGAGATCTCCTTTATGGTGAGCCTTTAATGAGTTTTGCTATGTCTAAAAAAAAATCATGCAAGGAGACAGCACAACCCCTAATATATCACTAGAATTTTATTAAACCTGAGTTTTTTATCAGCTTTTCCTGAGAGGAATTAATTTCATACCTAAAGAGCTTAAATTGGAAGTTTATAAATTGTCCTCGTAGCACTGGTGCTCTCTTCAAAATGGCGGATATTCATCAAATGCATGTTGTTAATTTTGAATTTCAACATAAGACAAACTCAGCTTTCTCTGGTGTAAATCAACAGAGGATCACTGGTAAAGAATGAATAATGTTTTTATCCTGCAGTCACCCTACAACTGGCTATCATTTTAATAAATACTTTCTTAAAGTGAATGTGGTGAACTTGAACATTCTGATGCTCTGGATCAGATACCTGAACAATAAAATTCAATGTGGTGCTAGAACCAATCTGTATTTTTCACTTCAGTGATTCAGAAATTTATGTTAAATAACTTCAGTTTTAGTATCTTTCCTCTTCAAACTCAGTTGATACTGAGCTAATCAGTAAGGCAAGCAGAAGGGGAAACTACTTATTAATAGTGCTGAAAAGTACTAAATGCCCATCTTGAAACAAGCAGTAAAAACATAACATTTCATTACTGGCCACAGAGGTGTTTAGACATGGGTAATATCCTGCAAGATTCTAAGGCACCATCTATGAATGATGGGAGAAAGTAGGTGCATGTCTTACACAGAGAAGCTCTTCCTATATCTTGCTTACTGTTGATCATGGTTAGGGCACCTCAAAAATCCTTTTATTCCTCATGGTATTGGTGACACTCGTGAAGTTTTACACCTTTGAATCTGTAGGTCTCTGAAAGACAGAGAAAGATGAAAACTATTTGAATTATGTCTTCTAAAATACAGGATAGAAGGTTGTCATCTGTGACTGTTAATCTAGGCATATATAAACCTGAGCTCAAGTTTCAAATCAATTTCAAGTCAAATCAGAGATTATAGTGTGAAAAATGAGGATAATTATCAGGAATATGTTGTCTATGCAGTATTGGAACCAGAAGATGCATCAGCTCTGCCTACCAAGATTAATGTTTCACTTGGTAAGTTGTCAGCTAATGTTTGTTTCTGCCATAGGCAGTTGGGTCATGCTCTGGATTGTGAGGATATAGGTGATAAAATCATGCATCAGGTGAAACTAATATCTCTAGCTCTTACATTCTAGATACCTAATCTTTATTTAAAATGTTTGTCTTCCTTATATTAAGGCGATGGTGGCCCTTAAGCATTATTGAAAGGGAAAATTACATTGATGCAATAATATTCTGCTTACCACCGGTTTCCAGGGAGTCTGTGCCCAAGTGATCTGAATTCTTCTTATGTCATCAGACACAAGTGAAGGCACAAGCAAGCTTTTTCACTCTCATCCATTCTAGGAATACCTTTGCATGTCCTTTGCATTGTTACATCCTGTTTGTTCCTTGCCCAGCTACTTAGTGCCAGCCACAGCAGAGGCTGTCTTAATGACTTCAGGCTTAGTGTGTGTCCCAAGTCTTTTACTCTGCCTAAACCCTAGTAATTGTAAGCCTTAGGATGTGGTAGATCTTTTGCACACTTTATTGTTTTCATCATAATATGAAACATTATGCCATTTTCTTATGCAGGCATAATTGCATGTCACTTTTTGTTTTCCTCCTCTATTAACTTTATACAGAACCCTCCCATAATTTTTGCTTTTGGTCCTGTTGCTGTCTGAGCCTTGTGTGTTACATAGCTCAAGCTAAAGAAAAATTGTTTACCTGGTTTAATTCTAAAAGCTTGGAATTAAACAAGTTAAAAGTTTAAAAGCATAGCTGCAGCTGTGCTCGTAGCCACAAGCAAGGGAGCACAATCTGTAGCTAGGTTTCCATTATCTCCTAAGAGGCACTATCCATTTGGGGCACTAACTATTCCAGAAGCCTTATCTACTTCAGTGCCTCTGTCCAAAGAGACAAGCTGACACTGAAATTGCAGCTGACAGCACTTGAGTGCACTGGCTTTTAGAGCAGGTGGTGAAACTCTTAGTACTAGGTCATGCAGATTTTATTAACTATTTATACAAACGCTATCCTGCCACTTCCTCTGGTGAAGTGTCCCTTGAGCAATCTTTTCTGCCACCCGAATGTGTTCTGCAAATAACTGTGCAGCAGTGCCCATTAAGAAAATGATCTCTATTCAGGAAGTGAAACAAGAAATATAAATAAGCATCTTTGAGATCTGTCAACTGTGGCTTTGGAGCACTTTGGATTAGTGTTTCCATTTGAAGTAGTGTACTTTTTAAAATCTCACCATAAATCTCATGTTGTTATGAAAATGTACAGTGTTTTATGTTTGTTTTTATACACAAGCATAACTGCAGATAAATAGATCTGTATTTAAACAAGAAAAAGAAAATTAACGATGAAAATTAATTCTTCCAATACAATAGGCTGTCCCTCTACTCCAGCTTTTCAGGTTTGTTAGATTATGGAAATACATAGTCCTTGAATTATTTCTTACCTGATTGTCTCAGACTGGTTTACACTGGTTTAGTTTCCCTTTAATTTGTTCAGATGTTTGAGTTCTGAAAGACATGGTTTCAAATCCTCTCAAGGAATCGCATAATATATGTGTGGAAAAGACCTTAAAGATCATCCAGTCCAACCCTCCACCAAGCACTGAGCGGTCAACACTAACAACGCTGACAAGTAGTCCCTAAGCACCAGCTCCACACAATTCTTAAACAGTGAATCCACCACTGCCCTGGGCATACTGTTTCAATGTTTGATAACCCTTTCAGTGAAGAAATATTTCCTGATATCCAGCCTAAACCTCTCCTGATGCAGCTTGAAACCATTTCCTCTAGTCTTGTTGCTTGACATCATGCAGAAGAGGCTGCTGCCTCCTTCCTCCAGCCTCCCTTCAATTAGCTGTAGAGAGCAATGAGGTCTCCTCTCAGCCTCCTCTTTTCCAGATTGAACAACCCCAGCTCCCTCAAATCCTCCTCATAGGCCATGTGCTGCAGGCCCTTCACAAGCCTTGTTGCTGATCTCTGGACATGCTCCAGCCCTTCAATGTCTTTCTTGTAGTGAGGGACCCACAACTGAAAACAAGACTCAAGGTGTGGCCTCAACAGTGCTGAGTACAGGGAGATAGATCACATCCCTGTTTTTGCTGGCCACAGTGTTTCTAATAGAAGCCAGGATGCTATTTGCTTTCTTGGCCACCTGAGCACACTGCTGCCTTATATTCCGTTGACTGTCAACCAATACCCCCAGGTGCCTCTCCAAGTCACAGCTTTCCAACCACACATCCCCTTAGGTGGGGGATCATGGCTCATATGCAGAAATCACCTTGATACACCATTATAGCTACTGTCTATATAGAACACTACCTTGCTGCATGGAGTAGCATAACTTGGAGGAGAGAGTCATGTCTGGAATGTGATTTTGCTAGACAGTAATTTAGTTGTCAGTTACCAAATTGTAGCTTGAGAGAATTTGTGCATATCAATCCTGCTTGCTTCAAATGCTGCAGTACTTGTAGGGCTAAAGTTTGGCCTTGCAGCTCTTAGACCATTGAGAAATATACAAAATGGGGAAATTCTTTAGATGTTGCTGAGGAGTGGCATTCCTTCACTAGGGAAGTACTGAGGAAACTGATTCAAGTGGTCACTGAGCCTTTTTCCCTCATTCACCAGCAGTCCTGACAAAGTGGGGAGGGCCCAGCTGACTGGAGCCTGGCAAACATGATACGCATCTACAAAAAGGGCCGGAAGGAGGCCCTGACATACTACAGACCTGCCAGTCTGACCTCAGTGCCAGGGAAGGTCATGGAACAAGTCATCTTGAGTGTCATTACGCAACATGTGCAGGGCAAGCAGGTGATCAGGCCCAGTCAACAAGGCTTTGAGGGGCTGGTCCTGCTTACAAACCTGATCTCGTTCTATGACAAGATGAAGGAAAGGCTGAGGGTATTGTTTATCTGGATTTTAGTAAAGCCTTTAATACCTTTCCCACATCACCCTCCTGAAGAAACTGGCTGCTTATGGCTTGTATGGGTGGACACTTCATTGGGTCGAGAACTGTCTGGTTGGCTGGGCCTAGAGAGCAGTGGTAAATGGAGTTAAATCCAGTTGGTGACCAGACACTAGTGATGTTCCCTAGGGCTCAGTATTTGGGAAAGTTCTCTTTAATATCTTAAAATTACAAAATTACAGTCACAGAATCATAGAATGGTAGGGTTGGAAGTGATCTCAAAGATCATCTAATTCCAACCCCCTGCCATAGGCAGGGACACCTCCCACTAGTAGAGGTCACTCAGGGCCTTGTCCAACCTGGCCTTGAACACCTCCAGGGAGGGAGCAGCCACAACCTCCCTGGGCAGCCTGTGCCAGTGTCTCACCAACTCCTCTGTAAAGAATCCTTTTGTAACATCCAGTTTAAATCTCCCCTCTTCCAGTTCAAACCCATTGCCCCTTGTCCTGTCATTGCAAGACCTTGTCAATAGTCCCTTCCCAGCCTTCCTGTAGGCCCCCTGCAGATACTGGAAGGCTGCTATAAGGTTTCCTCAAAGCCTTCTCTTCTCCAGGCTGAAGAACCCCAACTCTCATAGCCTGTCCTCATAGTAGAGCTGCTGCAGCCCTATCTGGACAAGGGAATTCAGCGCACCCAGAGCACATTTGCAGGTCACACCAAATCGGGTGGCAGTGTTTATCTGCTTGAGGACAGGAAGGCTCTGCAAAGAGATCTTGGGTCTAATAAAGTTAAGTTCCAGGTGCTGTGCTTGTGCTAAAATCCACCACACACACACCCCCCATGTAAATATACAGGCTTGGGGAAGAGTGGCTGGAAAGTTGCCTAGCAGAAAAGGACCTGGTGGTGTTGGTTGACAACCAGCTGAATATGAGCCAGCAGTGTGCCCAGGTGGCCAAAAAGGCACACATCATCCTGGCCTCTATCAGGACTAGTGTGGCTAGCAGGAGTAGTGAACATGCCTGTGTACTTGGCACTGGAAACCACACCTCAAATATTGTGTTTGATTTTGGGTCCTCACCACAAGACAGATGTTTTGGTGCTGAAGCCTGTCCAGAGAAGGGCAACAAAGCTGGTGAAGGCCCTGTAGTACAAGTCTTAAGAGGAATGGCTGAGGGATCTGGCATTATTTCATCTGGAGAAGAGGAAGCTGAGGGGAGACTTCATTGCTCTCTACAGCTACCTAAAAGGCAACTGTGCCTGTGGGGGGGTCAATCTATTCTCTCTAGTATCAGGTGATAAATTGAGAGGAAATGACCTGAAACTGTGTCAGTGGAGATTTAGACTGGATATCAGGAAAAATTTCTGTGTGGAGTAGTCAACCATTGGATCAGGCTGCTCAAGGACATGGTGGAGTCATCATCCCTGGAGGTGTTCAAGAAACATGTGGACATGACACTTTGGGACATGGTTTAATGGCCACAGTGGTGTTAGGTTGGTGGTTGGACTGGATGATCTTTTCCAACCAAAACAATTCTGTGGTTCTACAGTGATTAGTGCATCTTGAAAACAGAGAGATTAATTGGTTACAAGCTTGATGCCTGCATCCTGGATCTATACATAACTAGCAGCAAAGAGAATAAGTGTCATGATTAAATTTGAGGTGGCATAGAACCTCATGTATAACATGCTTTATTTGTATGTAATATGTTTCTCATTGTCCTATTGGAACATCATTGTGCAATGTGGGATATAGTCAAACACAGGAGTTAGGCTGTACTGGATTTTCATTGTGCTTTCACTCAATTAATTATTCCAAGCATGAAAGAATAGGGACAGAGAGAAACATGTGGCTTGTGGAAAGCTAAGTATCATATGTAATGAGTAGGAAAAAGGAGACTGTTGCATGTTGAGGAGGAGAGTAGAATAGGTGCGTTCTGAGACTTGTGCTTCAGGCAGGATTGGTTGGGGTATCTGCATACCACACTTACAGGTATAGAAACAGAGAAGGAGGGTTCCTATTAAGCCTTGTTTCTTCAGTGGAGGCATCACTTCTTCCAGGGAGGAAAGAAAGAAGCTGAGAGGGGAAGTAATAGCAGTGCACTGGATGCTGGAAGCAGTGTTGAATCTCAGCTTCAAAAAGTGGCTTCTGGAGTAGTGTATCTAACTTGACATGCTTGCATTAGTTCTTCTTGTAATAGCAATTGCTCTCAGAAAAAAAAATAATCTTTTTTTTAAAGGAGGAATTTCGTTTTTCTCCCTCTTAAACAGATCAAAAAGAAGCAGCAAGAAGTAGTGGGCTTTTTAGAAGCCAACAAGATTGACTTTCAACAAATGGACATAGCAGGTGATGAAGACAACAGGAAATGGATGAGAGAGAATGTCCCGGGTGAAAAAAAGCCTCAAAATGGAATTCCTCTCCCTCCACAGATCTTCAACGAGGAGCGATACTGTGGGGTAAGAGGCTGTTTGGAAATGTAAATACCTTCAGAGAGAATTGTTTCACAGAAAGTGACTCTTCTTTACTAGGAAGAGTGTTAGACAAACTCCTTAAGACAATTTGAGAGTCATGTTGAAAGAACAATTCTTAGAAAACAGTTTTCAGGCTCAGAAAAGGAATTAAACAGAAGATCATTCCTTTTTAAGAGAAAAATGCACATGGAGGGAAAACTGACTAGAGAAATTTTGCTTAACAGATTTTATGTATTGTCTCCTGCAGACCTAGAGCCCATGCAGAACTCAGAGCTCACTGGGAGGCATGGAATTGGCTGCCTCTGATGAGCTCTGTATTTTCCTATCACGCTCTCCTACCTCCTGCTGTGTAACTCACCCTTAAGTTGTCCTACTGCTGCCTCTCTGCTGGCACTCTTTAGCTCCTGAAGACAAAAGTCTAGGTGACACAATAGCTTCTTCATACAGTATTTCAACTGAACTTTGAGGGATAAATGCTCAGTTCTGCCATTTTTGAGGGATAAATGCTCAGTTCTGCAATTTGACAATATTGAACTATGCAGACTAGTGGGGGTCATAGCAAGGCTGATCTGGTATCTCTAGCTCTGTTGTACTTTGCTTCTTGAACTTTTGAAGTAATCTTGCATAGTCATCATTGATATTTTGTTTGTTTGATAGACCCATCTGGGCTACTAGGAAGGCAAGTAGGTGTCTGAGGCACCAGGGTCTGTGAAGAGGAATCTTTCTTTTCCATTATATTATAGAAATGAATAGGAAATATAGTTGACAGGAGTAGTTGTAGTGTGTCATTCGAATTATTGAAATTATATTGCTTATTCGATAAATATCCAACTCTACATAACAAAAATGACAACACTCATCATCAGAAGCTTTTATATTTACTTATGCACATATAACAGGTTATTTCTCTTGAGTTTGTTCAAACCACTGATAGATAATACTGTACCAGCAGGAGTATTAGGATAGTAAATCAAAAGAGATATCTGAGACAGTTTTGTGGGGTTTTTTCCTCATAGTCTGGATGAAAGCACAGAGTCTGGAAAGTACTCTGATATGATAGCTGAAACAAACTTGCAAAGTACTCTGAAACGCAGATCACATAGCGAGCCCAGTTTTAAGTTACGCCACAAATCCAGTGTGAACTACTGCAAAGGTTGTTTTGAGAGAGAAGGGATTTGCATGCCACAAAGTTTTCAGAATTACCTTCAGTGCTCTTAGGGCAAAAGTTGCTACTATGAATAATGGGCTGTAATTGTTTTCTTATTTTCTCATATGAATCTTGAACGAGAACTTGGTAGAGTTCAGGTGCATTCTAACATCCAGTCTGCACCAATAAAAAACTATAATTTGATGTATTTTACTCTGGATTTTGTGACAGCCAATGATGCAATAAATATTTCTGATATTCCCTGGAGAACTGATAGAGGGAATCAAAGAGTAATTACAAAATGTTGCACTTGGTCATCCTTGCATATAAACAATAAATATACAGTTTTTACTCCTTGTCTGACTCTATTTCAGGAAACCAAATTATCTATGTCTTGAAATAAATTTAAGAAAGAGTCCTTTCCAAAGACACTTCCATGTGGAAAGAGGTACAGAAAGCAGTTGCAGCTACAATTTAAAAAAGTGAATCAAAATTACAATTAACCTAAAAGTCTCCAGAATTCTAATCTACTCAGCTCTCAAAGCTCATAGCTAATAATTCCAGTGAGTGCATAGCAAAGATTCATTTATAGCATCATAAGTTCCAGATAAATAAGGCAGTGAGATCCACATCAGTACATTAGCCTTCTCTTTAGAGGAGGGTGCCTTAAGGGAGCTACACAGTGATTGTAAAGTGGGATTATGTGGGTTGGTTGAGAACATGGCCAGGGGCTGGCAGACTGGTACAAAATTTCTCTGTGCCACATGCCCTTTTGCAATACATCTACAGTCTAAAGCTGGGGATTTACATTCTACTTCCCTGCATAACCTGTGCAGCAAGTCCAACAGACTTTTTATTTGGAAGTTCAAAACTGTTTCACACTGTTTAAAGCTTACATGGTATATCTTAACTCTTCTCCTGTGTCCCACTTCCTTTGTCCTTGGGTGCTTTATTAATAAGAGGGCTGAGAAATGCGAGGATTTGTCTGANTGTCCTTGGGTGCTTTATTAATAAGAGGGCTGAGAAATGCGAGGATTTGTCTGAGTCATGCACTGCAGTCCAGTATCCTGAATTCACAAAAGTTCCTTTAAAATACATTGCTCTTGTTAGTGAAGTCTTCGAAGGGTATCAGCCTTGAGGCATCTAAAAAACTTTGACTTTGTAGCTTGGGCATATGCAGCCAGTTTATGCCTTTTTCCTGGTATGCTAAAAGTGCCCTTTAGCTTAAACTGCTTTAGCACTGTGTAGCTGTAAATAGAAATCAGATGCCACATTAATTGCCTTTTTGCTATACAAAAAAAGTTAAACTCTTTATGCCTTTTTTTTAAGACTACTTTTTCTCCTTCCTACTATTTTTTTCTTTCCTCATTCCCAGGTAGTCCTTTGGTTTTAGGTCACTTTGTTACATTTAATTTCTGTCCATTCTCTTTTCTCGGATCACTCTTTTCCCTTTACTTCCCATCAACCGTCCCGTGTACCTGGCCTCCCATTCACACATGTGCATGTATATACATTTTAGGAGCATGCTGGCCTCAGAGCATGGGGCCTGGGAGATGAAAACTCAAGGTAAAAT
>VWYK01096424.1:267-10327 GCA_013399775.1 Semnornis frantzii
ACTCAACTCATCACTCTGCTTCTAGCCCCCCTTGATGATCCTCCCAGCTCACCTTGCACCTAAGGCAGACCCTGGGGTAAGGCAGAGGGGTGGAAAGAAGGTGGCAGAGTGGTTGGGAGCCCCTCCTGGGGACTCTGATTTCTGGGAATTGTATTTCTGTATCACTTTTAACTTGTATATTTCTGTATATACCTGTGAATATTTGTACTATATTGTAAATATCTGCTTGTATATTGTGCTGAGCTGTGAATGCAAAGCTTCATTCCTTAACTTCCAGACTTAACTCCAGGCTGAGTCTAGTCTGGGGTGGGGTGGGGGGCGACACCTAACTCCCAAACCATCACAAGCTCCCAGGGCCAGTGCCACACCACAGAGGTCTGATCTTCTCAGATATTAGCTATCTCATCTGTCCTGATTAGGATTAGTAAAGATTTTCTGAGGATACAATTCTGAACATTCTTCCAGGCTATTCCCACTGCTGAGTAATGTCTAGTTGGAACTAGATGATCTTTAAAGTCCCTTCCAACCTAAACCATCCTATGATTCTATGATTCTATTTTCCTGGGTAAAGTTTGCAAAGACTGGGATCTTACTAAAAGCATTTAAGGCTCTATAAAGCAGCATTTACTCATGTGAATGATGCCATTTTAGAGCCAGAGTTCCAGAGTGCTGCTCACAGGAATAAGAACT
Organism: Semnornis frantzii; assembly: GCA_013399775.1. Classification (NCBI taxonomy): domain Eukaryota; kingdom Metazoa; phylum Chordata; class Aves; order Piciformes; family Ramphastidae; genus Semnornis; species Semnornis frantzii. The sequence continues at coordinate 958 of VWYK01096424.1, forward strand.
GTAGATTGTCCATCACGAGGAAAAGCCACTAACAAATAAATGTGAAATTATAAATACCTGGACACATTTGGGACCATGGCCTCATTTTGTTTGGAAAAGACCTTTAAGATCGTTGAGTCCAACCATTAATGCTGCAATGCAGAGTTGTTTTTTGTTTTTGGTATACTAATACTTTGGCTTGCTGATAAATGTTCTTAATGAAACCCTTCAGAGCAGTGCTGGAAGAGTTTTGCTTGATACAAGTGGAAAAATTCTGTGTGTTAACCTGAAGGGAGGGTCACTCAGGGCCATCGTGCTGGAGTATGTGTTTGAGAGGCTCTTTATATGAAGGAGAACTATTCAACAGCACTTGCATCATCAAGAAAATCAGAATCCTGAAGGCTTTCAGGTTATGTTTGCATTATATTGGTTCTTCTGAGGGCAGAACACTGTTTGTTGAAGGAGAACACAGAGCCTATGGCACAGGGAAGGCATTTTTAAATACTTCTGTGCAAAAGCCTAAGTACAACCTGAAACACATTCAAATGCAAAGTAAAATGTCCTTTGTTTTAGAGTCAGGGAATGGGTTTGGTTGGAAAAGCCCTGTAAGCTCATCCAGTCCAACCATTCCTTAACTCTGCCAAGGCTGGGGCTAAACCAGGGCCCCCAGCACCACCGCATCTCTGCCTCTTTCAAACCCCTCCAGAGATGGGCATTCAACCATCCCCCTGGGCAGCCTGTGCCAGGGGTTGAGAACCCTTTCAGAGAAGAAGTTTGCTCTCATATCCAACCTAAACCTCCCCTGGTACAACCTGAATGCTGTTTTCTTTAGTCCTATCCCTCATTACTAGAGAAAAGAGGGAAAACCCCACTTGGTTCCAACCTCCTCTCAGGGAGCTGTAGAGAGCAATAAGGTCTGGTCTGCTCTCAGCCTCCTCTTCTCCAGACTAAACACCTCCAGCTCCCTCAGCTGCTCCTCCCCCACCCTCTTCTCTAGACCCTTCCCCAGCTTTGTTGCCCTTCTCTGGATCTGCTCCAGCCCCTCAATGTCCTTTTGGAGTGAGGGGCCCAAAACTGAACCCAGTCCTCTAGGTGTGGTCTTACCAGTGCTGAGTCCAGGGGCACAATCCCTGCCCTGCTCCTGCTGGCCACACCATTGCTGATCCAGACTGGGATGCTGGTGGCCTTCTTGGCCCCCTGGGTACACATTGGCTCACCTTCAGCCAGCTGTTGATCAACACCTTCCTCCCCAGTCTTTCTGTGCTGGTCAGTTTCCATCCGTTCTGCCCTAAACCTGTCCCCCCTCTTGCCCTTAATTTGCAAAGTGGGGATGCCTTTATTCACGTGAAAGTTTTCCCACTCCACAGCAGAAACCTGCCCAAACAAGATGCCCCTTTGCTAGTCCAGCATAAGCTGACAAAGTGAGTTGTTTACAGAGAACCACCAAACCCTGCTCCCTCTCATCGTTCACTGCCAGCCCTTCCACCCTTCAAGTCTTCTTTCTCTGTTCCTGCTCTTAAGGACAGAAAGGAAACTGTGACAAGTGCCAGGATTCTCAAAGAAAGAGAAGTCCCGTTCCCTCCTCAGGTGTTGAGTAGGAAGGGATTTAAAATCCAAGGTTTAAAATCCATAGGAGACTGCCGTAGCTCTTTCAGTCCGTAGGTAGATTGCTCTCTCTTCTGGCCCAGCTGAATATTGCAGGATGGGTTTGTGTTAAAAATGGGGCACGTTCATACTTCTGGTTTGCTGTTGGTTATTATTTATCACTTGGAAAAATCGGCAACAATTTTTTTTTGTAATAAAGTCTATTCTGAAGTACTAGGACCTCACTGGCTACAATAAGGAAAAAAGCATCACTGAAACAGGTCCAGAGAAGGACAACGAAACTGGTCTGGAGAACAAGGCTGGTGAGAAGCAGCTGAGGGAGATGGAGGTGTTTAGTCTGGAGAAGAGAAGGCTGAGGGGAGACCTCATTGCTCTCTACAGCTCACTGATAGAAGGATGGAGCTAGGTTGGTGTTGGTCTTTTCCCCCTAGGAACAAGTAATAGGATGTGAGGAAATGCGTTCGGGTGACACCAGGGCAGTTATGTTGGATGTTAGAAGAAACATCTTCCTTTAAAGGGTTCCTAACCACTGGAGCAGGCTGTCCAGGGAGGTGGTTGAATTGCCATCCCCAGAGGTGTTTCAAACAGGCAGAGATGTGGTGCTGAGGGACATGCTGCAGTCCCAGGATTGTCAGAGTTAGTGAATGGTTGGACTGGATGAGCTTACAGGGCTTCTTTCCACCTGCCTAGGGAGGTGGTGGAATCGCCATCCCCAGAGGTGTTTGAAAGAGGCAGAGATGTGGTGCTGAGTGCCATGGTTTAGCCCCAGCCTCGGCAGAGTTAGAGAATGGTTGGGCTGGATGTTCTGAAAGGGCTTTTCCAACCCAAACCATTCTGTGGTTGGTGATTCCATGACGCTGTTGAATTGTCTCAGCTGTTTGTTTATAACAGATGTGGACTATATAGGAAGAGTAACTGAAATCAGTGAGTGTCTTGCAGATAATTAAGTGACTTCCCTTTGACCTGCAGTTATTTAATGAATACTTAGCTGCTGTAGTGAGCACAAATTCCATTGAGAGCAGTTTGAGGTTTGTGGGGTTGGTTTGTGTCTCTGTCCCATGCAGAATTTCTCATCTTGATTTCTGGATTGTTTTTCAGAGTTTTTTCCCTGATGCTGTCTGTTACAGCTCCTCCTTTTTCAGTCTCAAACTTCTGGGTTCTCCAGTTCAAGAGAGACAGGGGAAGACTAGATAGAAGATACTGAGGGACCTGGACTATCTGTCTGACCAAGAGAGGCTGAGAGACCTGGGGCTGTTTAGCCTGGTGGAAGAGCAGAGTGAGAGGGAATCAGATCAATGGCTAAAGGGAGAGGAGGCAAAGAGGATGGGGCTGGGCTCTTTTCAGTGCTGTCCATGACAGGACAAGGGCCAGTGGGCACAAACTGAAACCCAGGAGGTTTCACTGTCACAAAAGGAGAATTTTTTTTTTCTGTAAGGCTGCCGGAGCAGGCTGCCCAGGGAGGTTGTGGAGTCTCCTTCTCGGAAGACTTTGCAAACCCACCTGGATGAGATCCTGGGCAATCTGCTCTGGGTGAGCCTGCTTTAGCAGTGGGGTTGGACTTCTGGTGCCCACCGTGCTGGAATTCTGTGATTCTTTTATTTCTGAGCTTGTATTGCATTGACTGAAGTCAGATCTTCTCACAGAAGTGAGGCAGATCTGTCCCTTGCTGCTGTCAGCCATCCAGCTGCTGGTGTTAACCACTCTTGCTCCTAGTCCTCAAGACAGAAGCCCTCTTCATGAAGGTGAAGAGGTTGCCAATGTCTTAGGAAGTCTTTTTGGTCACTGTTTCCTCATTGCACTCAGTGGTGTTTTTCCATGACAGCTTTTTTCCCTTTCTTCCCTAGCAAACTGGCTGTGCCAGTTCTTCGCCCACTCAAACCCAAACCACTCTGCTGCTGCTCCTCATCTAACACCCAAACTAGGTGTGGTTGGAGCTCACTCTCACTCTTACACTCAAAGAAACTTCAGCTCTTTGTCCTCAATTAACTTTAGTTACCTGAGCATGTGAGATGCCCGTCAGCACTGACCCCAAACAGCAGCACTTACTCTAAAGAATTCTTCCCCCACAAAGAGAAAGGCTCCAGCATACTTCTTACAGGGACAAACTGAGCACCCAGGAAGGGCTGATCTATGCAGATACCTCTGCTTTGCTCTACTGAGGCCACACCTGGAGTATTGTGTCCAGTTTTGGGCTCCCCATGGGTTATCCTCAGCCTTGGTAGAGTTAGAGAATGGTTGGAACCAATGATCTTAAAGGTCTTTTCCAGCCAAGATGATTCTCTGACTTCTGCAGGGCTCAGGGATCCCTAACCTCACCCCAGGAGCAAGTCTAAATACATCTACAGATATTTTCATTATTCTGTACATCAGAGAGGGATAATGATGCCATGGACAGTGCCAGCCTGGAAGGAAGGCTGTGAGTAAGACAAAGGCTCCAGCATACTTCTTACAAGGACAAAGTGAACACCCATGAAGGACTGATCTATACAGATACCTCTGCTTTGCCCTACTAAGGCCACACCTGGAGTATTGCATCAAGTTTTGGGCTCCCCAGTTCCAGAGAGGGAAGAAACTGCTAGAGAGAGGCCACTGGAAACTATGGAGATGGTAAGGAAAGTGGAGCATCTGTCCTGTAAGGAAAGGATGCTGGGCCAGCCTGGCCAGACAGGTTGTGAAGTCTCCTTCTCTGCAGCTAGGGCTGTTCAGCCTGGAGAAGGGAAGGCTCCAGGGACACCTTCCAGTACCTGAAGGGAGGTTACAAAAAAGCCAGGAAGGGACATTTTGCAAGGGCTTGTAGTGACAGGATGAGAGGGAAGGCTTCTAAAGTGGGAGAGGGCAGATTTGGTCTGGAGATGAGGAAGAAATTCTTGGCAGTGAGGGTGGTGAGACCCTGGCACAGATTGCCCAGGGAGGCTGTGGATATCCCCTCCCTGGAGGTGTCCAAAGTCAGGCTGGATGAGGCCTTCAGCAACCTGGGCTGGTGGGAGGTGTCCCTGCCTATGGCAGTGGGGGTTGGAACTGGATGAACACAACCCACTCTGAATCTATGAATCACTCTGTGAAGCAGAATGTCCAGGTGCAGCACTAGATTTGGATGTAAAGGCTTCAGCTCACTCTGTGAGGCTAACAAAGGGAGGACTGAGCACCCAGGCCAGCCCTGTGTTTCCCTACTGAAAAGACAGAGGAGAAAACAGTACCAAGGTCCCCTGAGCCATGAACTCAAGCCAGCAGAAATTCTACAGGGAGCAAATGGAAGCTTTGCCTTTGAGAGGGCTCCATGGTCATGCTCCAGCCTCCAGCACGTATAAATAGACATCAGCTCCCAGTCAGGAGAACACAGGCAGGAAGGCTGCAAACTTCAAGCCTCTTGAATAAGCTGTTTAAAGAGGACCAAAGTGTAGTAAAAACAGTTAGAGGCTGTTTGCTCCCTGGCTCCCAAGCCCTTGGGATATGTGGTGTGTGCTCTTACAGGAGAGCAGGAAGAGGCCACTCTGCCACCCCTAACTGCTTGCTGCTGCTCTGGGTGTCATAAAATCATTTCTGGGTGTTTCTTGCCCAAATCTGAGCGTGGTCTGAGCAAAAGGCTGTGGAAAGTTTTCTTTGCATAGTTTGACAAGGCAGGGGCCAAAAGAAACAGTTACTTGGGAATGATGTTTTCTGCTCACTGGTCTGGGTGGATCTGTGTTGCTTCTGTTGCTGCTGGGAGGGAGTCCACTGGCTGAGCTGTTGTGTTCCCTCAAACAGCCCAGCAGAAAGCAGCATTTTACTTTCCCTCTCTTTGCATGAAAGGCAGCCTGAGTGTGTGAGGTCCCAGTGCGTGGCCTCAGTGCCTCATTTCTGTCTAGAGTTTAAGGCCTCCTGCTTCAGTCACTCGAGTGCTCCACCCCAGCAAAGAAGATGCATCTGTCCTGCAGCTCCCATGGTCACTCCATAGTCCTGCTTCCAGGGCTGCTCTCCATCTCTTAACAGAGACCCCAAACTGCTCCTCACAGTCTCACAACGAGGGTTTACCTGCAGTTCAGGATGAGTCCTGACTGGTGTCTAATACCAGAGACACTTAAATTTCACTAAAGGAGCCAATAACTGCTGGCTTAAGTTGTGCCTCTGAGGTTTGAGTTGGACATTAGGAAAAATGTCTTTACTGCAAGAGTGGTGAGGGATTGGCACAGGCTGCCCAGGGAGGTGGTGGAGTGCCCATCCCTGGAGGTGTTCAAGAAAGGCGTGACCATAGCTCTTGGGGACATGGTTTAGTGGTTGTGGTGGTGCTGAGTTATGGTTGGATTGGATGATCTTAGAGGCCTTTCAGAACCTTCATCATTCCATGGTTCTATGAGACAGGAGTCATCTTCTCTACCCTGATGGTGCTTCAGTGCTGCTGGAGAGCTGATTGCAAAGGTGAGGTTTGGCATCCTAGTTTTATGCCTTCTGACAGCTCTCTGGCCCACTCACCTTGAAGCTGTCAGTGCACTGACTGCTGGCTACTGTGGCAAGGACACAGCAGACCTTCAGACTGTCAAGTCAATGTTGGAGGCAGACTTGGAAACCAATAGACTGCTCTCCCTGCTCTGACTGCAGCCAGCACACAGCTGGCTCTGGGCTGCCAGAGACCATTGCTGGCTTGTGGGGAGATTTCTGTTTTGCTTTCATAAGAGTAGATGCAGTTAGGCAGAGTGCTCACGACTCTGAGTTGTCACAATAAAATAGTTCTGAATAGGATCTTGAGTCCTGAATTCAATTTTGGAGCCCTCACTACAAGAAATCCATTGAGGAGCAGGATCATGTCCAGAGGAGGGCAGCAAAGGTGGTGAAGGGTCTGGAGAACAGGGCTGGTGAGGAGCAGCTGAGGGAGCTGGGGGTGTTCAGGCTGGAGAAGAGGAGGCTGAGGGGAGAGCTCATTGCTGTCTGCAGCTCCCTGAGAGGAGGTTGGAGCCAGGTGGGGTTTGGTCTGTTTCCCCTAGTATCAAGTGATAGGACAAGAGGAAATGGCTTCTGATTACACCAGGTGAGGTTTAGATTGGGCATTAGAAGAAACTTCACTGGAAGAGTTCTCAGTCAGTGGCACAGGCTGCCCAGGGAGGTGGAGGAATCTCCATCCCTGGAGGTATTCCAAAGAGGCAGAGCTGTGGTGCTGCGGGCCATGATTTAGCCCCAACCTTGACAGTTAGAGAATGGTTGGACTGAATGATCTGAAAGGTCTTTTACAACCAAAATGATTCTGTGACTCTCTGACTTCTGCAGGACTCAAGGATTCCTGAACCTCACTCCAGGAGCAGCTCTATCTACCATTAGTGTGGTTATTCTGTACACCAGAGAGGAACAGAGATGGCATGGACAGTGCCAGCCCTGAAGAAAGGCTGCGAATAAAAGGAAAGCTGAGGTTGTGGGTTTTTTTTTTTAATAAAAATTTTCCTTTTCCTAAGTGCAGTGCAATAAAGCCAACCCCCAGCTAATCAAAAAAAGAACCCCCAGAGCTGTGATGGGGAATTCTTGCTTTCAGCTCTGTGTGAGAAAGCCCTGTGGGGGCTCTCTTTACAAGAAGACCCTTCAAGGATATCCTCTTGTCCCATTCTCCTGAAGTCCCATGAGGTCCTCGACCTGTTTTCTCCTCCTCCTAACATCCCAGTTTCTGGTCTAAGGTTTTCACTTGCATTTCCTGCAAGACAATCTCGGTCTGGGGCCGTTTCCCCCCTGCTCGGGGGGAAGAATCCTGCATGGATGAAGTTAGTGCAGAGGCACAGATGTGAGGTCGTTTTGCCCGTTTCTGATCAATGCCAGCTCTAGAAGCACTCCATGCCCTCTCTGCTCAATAGATGGCAGTGAAGCACCAAACGTCCGACAGCTCTGGGGGTGGGTTTGCTTCCAGCCTCTCTTGCGGTGCCAGTGCCAGTGCCAGCTACACCCCCATGCTCTTCCATAGCAGCAACTGAACTTACACTTCCCTCTAGATTCTGAGCTGCTGCTTCACGGCAATCTGCCATTGCCCCCTGCATCATCTTCAGGCTTTACTCTGACATTTCTGGGTGACTGTTGGCTGTGCTTCTGCTTCCCCTTTCTTGACTCCTCTTTGGCACCAGTCTGCCTTTCTTATTATTAGATTCATAGATTCACAGAATGGATTAGGCTGGAGGGGACCTCAAAGCTCATCCAGTTCCAACCCTCTGCCGTGAGCAGGAACACCTCCCACCAGCCCAGGTTCCTCAAGGCCTCACCTAGCCTGGCCCTCAACACCTCCAGGGAGAGGATAGCCACAGACTCCCTGGGCAACCTGTACCAGTCTCTCTCCACCTCACTGGAGTAATCTCCACTCTCAGTCTCCCCTCTCCCTGCTCAAAGCCACTGCCCCTTGACCTGGCACTCCCAGCCCTTGTAGGAAGTCCCTCCCCAGCTCTCCTGGCAGCCCCTTCAGGCACTGTAAGGCAGCTCTAATGTCTCCCTGGAACCTTCTCTTCTCCAACCTGAACATCCCCAACTGTCTCAGCCTGTCCCTATAGGGGAGGCTCTCCAGCCCTCTGGTCATCTTTGTAGCCTCCTCTGGACCTGCTCCTTCAGTTCCACATCCTTCTTGTGCTACTTATGTCTTAACCCATTACATCCTCCTACGCTTTATTCTCTCCAGCCATCTCTGACTGCTAGGATTAGGAAGGTCATCGAATCACAGAATCACTCAGGCTGGAGAAGACCCTGAGGATCACTGAGTCCAGCTGTTAACCCAGTGCCACTGCTTCCACCACCGAACCCTGTCCCTAGATGTCAATATGTACCTGTCTAACAATGATTAGTAGTGCCCTGGGAGACACTCCTCTACAACTCCCTGAAAGGAGGCTGGAGTGAGGTGGGGGCTGGTCTGCTGCCTAGGGGTAAGTTGTAGGACAAGAGGAAACATCCTCAAGTCTCAATCTCCCCTCTTCCAGCTTGAAGCCATTGCCTCTCATTCTGTCACTACAAGCCCTTGTAAAACGTTCCTCCCCAGCTTTCTTGTAGGACCCCTTCAGGCAATGGAAGGCTGCTCCAAGGTCTCCCCAGAGCCTTCTCCAGGCTGAACAGTCCCAACTCCCTCAGCCTGTCCTTTTAGGAGAGGTTCTCCAGCCCTCTGATCATCTTCGTTGCTCTCCTCCTGACTCGCTGTAGTAGATGCTGAGAAGCTGCTGTGACATTCCTGTCAGAGCTTCTGTTTTCATCAAAAGGGCATCATCTCTTCAGTGTCTTTAGGGTGGACACTGACCTACTGAGTATGTAGAAGACCTGTCTGTGTTTGCTCTTCAGGGAAATACAGAAGCTGCTGCTGCACTTGATGGGTTTGTATCAAACACAGGTAAGGCCGAGTCTCTCTCTCTCTGGGAGCTGCTGTGTCTGCTGCCTTCTGCTGTGTAACCCAACTCATCACTCTGCTTCTAACTCCCCTTGCNGGTCAGGGAACTCCCAAACCAGCACAAACAGGAATGATGCCTCCTTAAGTACCACGTCCAAAGATCAGCACCGTGTCCAGATTCCTCTGACACCAAAAGCCACCTCAGCTTGTCTTTGTACAGCCAGTTGTGCTAAGCAGTGTCATTGTGGCCCAGCATCTCAACTCAAATAACCCTGAGAGGCTGCACTCTTTTTACCTCCATTGTAAAGCCCTGCCCCAAGCAGACAACTGAGCCCTGCGCCTTTCCTAGCGAACCACAACAGGAGCCTGCACTCCAGATAATACCAAAGCTCTCCTTTAAAAACAAACCATGAACTCCTGAGACTTTGGAGGTAAGGCTTCAAAACACAGCCTCAACTTATTTTGTTGCATTTAGGT
>VWYK01096426.1:0-16537 GCA_013399775.1 Semnornis frantzii
AGCTAATGATTTCTTTCTCAGCAGAGCTTCCCACTAATTCAGACAATTCTTGCATGGACGTTTCCCCTCCCCCCGGCTCTGGTTCCAAGTAACAAGAATGCCTGCTATGTCCCACACAGGAGAAGTTAATGGACAGACCTCACTTGACTCTAATGACTATGTTTTGTCTTTGTTACTCTCTCAGTAAAATCTCAGCTCTTTTTTCTCAGACCCAATCTCCCGGGAATATTTGCATTGCTACAGACCATTAGGTAATTACAGACAAGGATTCCTCAAATGCCAGAACATGGTCTGTGTTCAGGCTGTGAATAAATCAGCTTATCAAGGCCTGGCAAGACTGAGGAGCAACCAAGACCACAGGGAAAGCTCAGTCAGCAGCACCACATGCACTCTGCCTATGATGGGCTGCTTAGGCAGCAGAGAGGATCTTATGTGCACTTTCCAGGGGGGCAGAATTTGTGATCCCTTCTTGTCTAGTCCTGCTACTGCTGGCTCTCCTGTCAGAGCACCCTGAGCCCTTCCTTCCCTCAGACCCTGCTGATTCCCAGTTTTGTCCCTTTGGCAAATAGTGAAGGATGAGACTTATGTCACTGATAACCACTTCTAGTAGAAGCATTTCAGCTGTTGTCCAGCAATGCATTGCTTGCTCATTCTTGAAGCATCCCAGCCACCAGCCAACACGACTAGAGGTTATGTGGGTAAGAAAATGTTCTAAGAGAACGAAAGAAAGACAATTTCAGACATTTCAGCTGGAAGGGACCTACAACAATTCTCTAGTCTGTCTGGGTATCTTCTTCATTTAGGGAGGCTTGAAGAGTAGGCCCATGCGAACCTCTTAAAGTACAAGGCCAAGCGCAAAGTCCTGCACCTAGGTTGAGCCAAGCCCAAATATCAATATAGACTGGGGGATGAAGGAATTGAGAGCAGCTGTGTGGAGAACTTGGAAGATACTTCTGGATAGAAAGCCAGACATGAGTTGTCAATGTGGACTTGCAGCCTAGAAAGCCAACTATATCCTGGGCTGCATCAAAAGAAGGTCAAGTGAGGTGATTCTCCTCATCTGCTTCACTCTTGTGAGACCTCACCTGGAGTTCTGCATTCACCTCTGGAGTCCTCAGGAGAAGGAAAACACAGACCTGTTGAAGTGGGTCCTGAGGAGGGCCATAAAAATGATTATAAAGGTGGAATATTTCTCCTGTGAGGGCAGGCCAAGAAAAGTTGGGTTGCTTAGCCTGGAGAAGAAAAGCCTCCAGGAAGACCTTATTGCAGCCTTTCAATACTTCAAGGGAGCTTAGAAGATGGAGAGAGACTTTTTACTAGGGCTGTAGTGACAGGATGAGGAGCAACAGGTTTAATATAAAAAGTGATTAAATTTTAATTTAGACATAAGAAAGAATTTTTTCTGTGATGAGGTGGTGAGACACTGAACAAGTTGCCCAGGGAAGTTGTGGATGCCTCATAATTGGCAGTGTTCAAAGTCAGGTTGGATGGTGCTTTGATCAACCTGATCCAGTGAAACATGTCCTTCTCCATGGCTGGAGGGTTGGGCTAGGTGATTTTTAAAGATCCTTACCAACCCAATCTGTTCTATGACTCCTCACATACAAGCCCAGGGTGTAGCAATAGAGAGTACGTGAAAAACAGACATCAGTAATAGGGAACTGCTAGAGACAGTAAAATAGAAGAGGTCTCCTTTTTCTAGGTTCTCTTTTTCCCTCTGCTGCATTTGCTTCAGACTTGCTTTGATTTTTCTCATCTTCTTGCAGTTCCTCTGTGTTTGGGAATTCTCTTTACAAACTCATCTCAAGTACTTGCTCATGGAGGATGAAATCCCTCCCTTTTCTCATATTCCACTGGTAGAGTCATGCTCATCTTCATTTCATGATATCAGCCATAAAGAAGAAACACATTTCTTTTCAGGTTGCCAGCTAGGATTTTCAATCAGAATGTTGTAATGCTTACCTGTTATTCTGCTTGTGCTGTCAAATCTGACTTTTACAGGTGTGTCTACCACAGTCAGGTACTTTCTGTATTTGGGATTTTTCCTGATATTTCATCTAGTTGGTACTCTGTGGTATGTGATAAACACTCACAAGGTGTTTAAGGAGTGTCAGGAGAAATCCTTCCTTCATTAACTCTACTTCCACATCACATCGGTAAACAGCTGGTTTTGAAACCATGAGGGAATACAACTTAATAGCATTAAGTTCCAGGAGGGGACACAGTCATTTAAGCTGTCACATGTAATAAAAACCATTTTGTGTCAACCACTTACCTCTGTATTTAACCCAATTACTTGTGTTGAATAAAAGCATAGCTTGTGGTTGGCTAAAAACCATACAACATGACACCTGATGTACAGACATAAAGAGATAACTTTATCATCTCCCCAGAAAGTCACTGCCAGGCATTAATCACAGTCAGCATTAAATTGGGCCAAATTCCTTATTTGAATGACTCTGGATCAGTTTGAAGCCACTGCTTTTGAGCCACTGGTGCTTCATTGAAGATCCCCATTGACACATGGGATTTTTTAATACTAAGAGTTGCTTCTTTGCTATAATCCAGTGAATTCTAGAGCAATTTATTTGAAAAATTGCACGCAATTGGTCTCTTGAATATCCCGATGAAATGCACTTTCTCCAGTATGAAACATCAGGTGTGATGCTCTTTTGCCCATTCTTCCCCCTCCCCAAATTCTTAAGACTGATTTTTGCCCTTGAGAGCACAAATTCCCATAGGGCATTCTGGTATCGTTATCGGCAATGTCATATACTGCAGCAAAATAATTCTACTTTTCTTTTCACTATGCTTGTCTATACATCCAAAGATTACTACATTAATGCCTCTTGCTCCATCACTGTCATGGATATGCATGTTTAGTGATTTTCACAGTTGCTTCTTCTCATGACAAAGTCCCTCTTTTTATATTAACTAAAGTCTCAAGAGAGCTTTAAATACTCTAAAAATACGTGAAACATAGGATGAACCTCAAGTACCCATCTTTTTTTTTCTTTAAATCTGCATCGAGCAGTTTAAAAAAGACACAGATGTAAGCAGAAGTTGATTTTACTGAAAATAAGCTACATTCCTCTACTATAACGACCTCTCTCGTCTAGCCTTGATCCTTGTTCATTTCTTAACTCGTTCAAGACCCCGATTTAGACAAGCTCCGGCAGGGTGCAATGCAGCAGCGCTCCACAAGAGGGGGCTGCGAGCCACAGGCAAAGCCTGCACGGGAAGCGCAAGCGGGACCCCACTGGGCTGGTCCACAGGTTTGGCAGTGAGCCTTAACTTCTGGGGCCTCCTTGGAGATGGAGTCCCAGCCTCACTGTGCTTGCTGCCTACCTCTGTTGTTTTTAGCATTATAAGGTAGTTGAAATAGTTTCTATATAAAATAGCAGATAACTAAATGTATTAAAGTAAATGACCAAAAACATCCTGTCAATCACTTGAACTTTCCAGACAATAGGAAACAAAGTCCGACTCTGCAAAGAAATACAGCAGCACCTAACAAGAAAAAATCAGATATCCTTTTTTCTTTTCTTTTTTTTTTTTTTTACAGGGAACCTTACTGTGTCAAAACTACAGAGCTCATTGAGGCCAGCACTGTTCACACATGACTGCACCACACAGCAGTACTTAAATCCATATTTAATCCCTTTTCTTACCCTAGATACTTTGTGTTCACTTTTTTGCAAGCTTGAGAGACTAAAATCTGGTTTACATATTGATTTTCAGTGTAGCTCCATGCTCTTTTTCTCAATGCTGAATCTTAGCAGAGAAATACTTCTGTAATTAGGACACTGTGTAAATGGAAGAAAAAGCTCATCCTTAGGGCTCATCCTTAGGGCTTGTTCCTGGACAATCCAGTACATAGGAATTCCTTCAGCACTGATGGAGGCTGAAAGCAACCAGCATTTTAAAAAATCATCTTGGTTTTAGCTAACAAACTTGATATTCTGCCTTCAGGGAAACATGTAATTCCAGGTAAATTTGGTGTGTTTCTTTTTCTTTATGTTTATGCTTCCCTTGCTATATACTGGTACTCATTAAGTACTCCTTTCTCCTTTTAAATGGTAGATTGCAGGTAACCTCTGTTCTTGTCGTGGAGATTAAGCCAGCTGGAAGCTGTTGTGACTCCAACCTTTTACAAGACATTACAGTGGGAAATGGAATAACTGACCCTAAAGTCCTGATCCAGAGGAAAGGAACATAAGCTCTTGTCCCACTAGAGGTGACTATCAGCTCATTACATGACTATGAAGTCCTGCAAGAGGTCACAATTGCTTTTATAGCCTTTCTACAAGAGTTTCATACAGCAATACTAATCTACAGTTTGACAGTGGGGCTTTGCAGCATCTAGAGTGACCAACAGTAGGACACTCTTGGAGACCTGCTTATTCCACCAGTCCTTGCTGTGTACCTGCTAACCACCTTGTTTTTCTTCTTGCTCTCTGTGAATGAGTCAGGGAATGGAGATTATCCAACCAGAGAGTGAGTCCTCTTGGCATTCCACCAGTCCCCATTTGCTGAATAATGGCTGTAGTGGTAAGCTAGGATATAGACAGCAACTCTACAAAGCCTGACCTCCTCAATGGCTGTATGCAGAATATCCATTGCCTGCACTGCACATCATTTGTGAGGAACCCAACCTCACCCTAGAGGCAGACACAGGCCAGAAAGGGGCAGCAGCCTGATTTTGCTCATCTGCCTTGTATGAACTGAAAGAGGCTAGGCTTCATGAAAATCAGCCTGGTTTTACATAGAGAAGAACATATTTGGGAGCCAGGAGCCTGCCCTAAGCTAGGAGTGACAGAATCCATGGCTTATGAACTTGGCATTCACAAAAGATGTGGATGAAGCTAGAGAAGAGGTAGAGTTAGAGTAGGACATTCATCAGTCACCATTTAGAGATAGTAAGGCAGGGAAGAAGGGTGCAGATAGGCAGCAGTTTCAGCAGCGATTCATTCGTAATTGCAGCACTGAATCAAGCTTGAGCTGTGTTGTGAGTATCTGAATAGTCCCATCATAAAGAGACTACTTAGTGAGCTTCCTCTGAGGTATAGTTAACTCCCTTCTGGTGGAGGAACACTGAGTTAGAAGGCAGTGGAACGTTTCATCTAGATGTTCCTATGTCTCTCATCCAAGGCCAATTTTGATGTAGCACAGTCAGAAAATTGTTAAGATGTGAGAAAATAAATGAAATAAAGCCTTGCCAGTTAATAAAAACCATAAGTGAAGTTGTTAAGAAATTGTAATAGTTAGCAACATAAGGGTTAGAGAAGAATTTTGATATAAAAGGTGTAAAATCCTAAAAATCAAGTCAGAAGACAGCAACTCAGCAATGAGGATGTCTCTGCTTCACAGAGCAGTGAAGATTCAGCCTCTCCCCATCTAACTGATGTTCTGAAAAGCAAAGAGCCACAGGGCACCTTACCTATGGCAATGAGCCCTGTAGCTCATCAGTTCTAGCACTGTATTTTATGTATTTTGCCCAACTGAGTTTCTGGGTTTTGCTCTTCAGTTGTGTTTATCCCACATGAAGAATTTTTGCGCAGGCCTCACATACCCTCATCTAGTCACTGCAAAGACGAGTATCCTCAAGGAGGTGAATAAGAGATAAAAAGTGCTGCTAAATTAAGCTCGGACTTAAAAAAATACTCAGTTCTCTTACCCAAAGGAGTACTTTTTCTAGGAGTACTTTTTCAGGTTTTTAAATATTAAGAAGCAAATGCATCTCCTAAGGGAAAATCAGAGTAGACGCAGAAAAGTCTGAAAAAAAACAGGGAATATAGATGGCAGTGAGGATATACAGATCCGAGGGGAAGAACCTCCCTGCACCTTGAGAGGATGAATTTTCAGAATTTTTTATCACATGCTCCTGTATTCTAAAGAGACAAGCTTTGCTCTACAAAATGACAACAGACCAACCAAAAAAACCTGCTAGACAGAAGTTGCCAGCTGCATGGACTGTCTCCATCTAGTTTTGTAGGTCAGGCATCTTGCTGCAATGTGCCCCTCCAGAGCCTGCAATTACAGGCTGTCCTCATTTTTACTGACATTTCCAACACATAATTTCCAGCCATAAACTTCACCTAGCCTTGACATTTATACATGTCAAATGATTTACAACATTTTTTATTGGGAAGCAGTATTTTTTGTTATTAACTCATGTGGCAATTAGTATGACCATTAACCTTCTTGGGAAGTAAGCTTGCTCAGCAGCAGGAAAAGTTCACTTGTAGCAAAGTCAATGTGCTGCAGAGCTAGTGTGCCTCGTGCTCCACCATTGCTCCATACTGAAGCTGAAGACTTGTCTTCTGAGTGAATCTGAACTCCATCAATGTAGAAACAAACTGCAAACGAGCAAACCATGGAGAGTAATGACCCCTGGGATCCATAATGGGTCCACCATAAAGAGAAGGAACTGTTTGGTGGCACATGGAGATAGATGCTACAGATAAAGATAAGCTTAAATTCTGTTCAATGCTGCATAGCTGCACAAAAAGGGAAGACTTTTAAAATAAGTGCCACCATGACATCTGCTTCTCTACCCCATCTCTGTATTCTTAAACCTGTTTTTACCTTCTCAGTACCTGTACCCAGGCCACAACAACCCCATAGGGAGGTACAGGCTGGGGTCGGAGTTGCTGGAGAGCAGCCAAACAGAAAGGGATCTGGGGGTGCTGACTGACACCTGCCTAAACATGAGCCAGCAGTGTGCCCAGGTGGCCAAGAAGGCCAATGGCATCCTGGCCTGCATCAGGAAGAGTGTGGCCAGCAGGAGCAGGCCACATTCTCCCCTCTACTCTGCACTGGTTAGGCCACACCTTGAGTACTGTGTCCAGTTCTGGGCCCCTCAATTTAAGAAGGACATTGAGGTACTTGAACGTGTCCAAAGAAGGGCAGCAAGGATGGTGAGAGGCCTCGAGCACAAGCACAATCCTCGAGGAGAGGCTGAGGGAGCTGGGATTGTTTAGCCTGGTGAAGAAGAGGCTCAGGGGAGACCTCATTGCTGTCTACAACTACCTGAAGGGTGGTTGTGGCCAGGAGGAGGTTGCATTCTTCTCTCAGGCAACCAGCACCAGAACAAGAGGACACAGTCTCAAGCTGTGCCAGGGGAGGTTTAGGCTCAAGATGAGGAGAAAGTTCTTCACTGAGAGAGTCATTCACTACTGGAATGGGCTGCCCAGGGAGGTGGTGGAGTCACCATCCCTGGAGGTGTTCAAGGCAGGTTTGGACGTGGCACTTGGTGTCATGGTCTAGTCTTGAGGTCTGTGGTAATGGGTTGGACTTTATGATCTTTGAGGTCTTTTCCAACCTTGGTGATACTGTGATACCCTGCCTGCTCTGTTAACCCTATTCCTACATTACCACCTCCATATCACAAGCCTCAGGACTGCGTATGTGAAAACATTTTGCTGTCTTCAGCAAGGCACAACTAGGAAATGTCTATGAAATGGATATTCAAAAGCAGACAAAACCACAAAGCTCTGTCACCGCTGGTGTAAGTACTGCAATTTTGGAAATAATAAATAAGCCTTTCCCTTTCCTTCCTCCCATCCCAGACAGCTGATTGTGATTATAGATAATGACTGACTTCTCGCCCACTCTAGGAGTAAGAAAAAGAGGTAAATAGACATTTGTAATATATTTTTTCTTTGTTTGTTTAAATAAAAATCTTTATGTGCAAGCTAAGTGATAACATGATATAAAAATAGACTTCATAATTCTAACCTTACAGAGAAATCTGAACCAAGAGACAAGTGCTTATGGATGTAGCTACCAGGGGCTGACATAGGGCATGTGGCCATATGTGGCTATAGCACAGCTGTATGTTGCCTGTATTCCTCAAGCCCAGGTAACCTTAAATTACAGCTTGGACTTCCCAGGCACTACAGCTTTGCCCCCAGAGCAGGGCCATCTTAAACATTCCTTCCTATCACACTGCAAAGAACATAGCTACTGGCTTTAAATTCCCTTTTTATGCATTAATAACAGACAGATCAATTTACGATCTCCCTGCTGGGAAAGAGAGAAAATACTGCTAAACATCATTTTGACCACAATATAAATACAGTATGTCATCAGGATGAGCTTTCATGCTGTGCTGCAAAATATTTTAAACTTCTTAGTGGAATTCCAATCCATGCATTACATGTGTATTTGTGAATATTTTTGCTGTTGTTCAGACATTATTTTTTTTTTAACATTTGTGAAGAATCATACTGAAAACATCTGCAGAGTTCTTCGCTGATATCAGTTTTGAAAATATCCAGCTGCACTGTACCACTTGATTAGAAAAATAAACCACTCAGCTTCTCAATAGAATAAAATCCCCACATGAAGGGTAACAGTTTTGTATTCCTTCACGTGGTGATATATATGCAACAACAATTACACCTTTTTGTGCTCAAAGCATCTCCAATTCTGAGTAATTGGAGTTTCATGTAATCATCCTTCTCATTTTTCAGGAACCCTACTACCTTCCTCTTCCAAACACTTACCAAGCTCTGCTTCTTCACTCATGATGGTTAGCGACACATGTGAAGCTATTGTTCTTTCAGCTGCACTCCCCATCTACCAGAGCAAGCAGATGACCATTAATTTGATGCACAGTGAGACCAGGCTCTACATCTGTGACAGCTCAATCCTCTATTGTAACCTGTAGCAGGTCTATGGACAGCAAGGTTCAGTTCTGGGCCCCTCAGTTCAAGAAGGAACTGCTTGAAAGAACCCAGCACAGAGGTACAAAAATTATTAAGGGAGTAGAATATCTTCCTTATGAGGAGAGACTGCAGGAGCTGGGGCTCTTTAGATTGGAGAGCAGGAGACTGAGGGGTGACCTTATTAATGTTTATAAATATGTAAAGGGAGAGTGCAAAGAGAAGAGAGGCAGGCTCTTCTTAGTGATGCCCAACCACAGGAAAAGGCACTGGGTGGAAGCTGAGGCATAGGAAGTTCCATGGAAACATGAGGGAAACTTTTTCCACTGTAGGGATGACAGATCACTGGAAGAGGCTGCCCAGGGAGGTTGTGGAAGTCTCCCTCTCTGGAGATATTCAAGACCCCCCTGGATGCGTTCCTGTGTGATCTGGTGTAGGAGATCCTGCTCTGGCAGGCGGGTTGGACCGGATAAACTTTCAAGGTTCTCCTCCAGCCTAGAACATTCTGTGATTCTGTGTCTGGTGCAGCACACGTTGGTCAGCTGAGTGGCTTAGAAGCACTTGGTCTGATACCTCACATATTGGTCCTATGTGCTGCCAGGGTAGTTGTGACCACGAACTAGGGGCATGCCTTGTGTTTTGTGGGTCTGCAGCTTAGCATGTCATACTTATGACAACTTGTTTCTGCAAAAGTGGCAAAATCTTCATTAAGTAATGAATTTTTTAGTATCCTGGAGGTCAGCCAACCATTTCTGATTATTCCAAGATCACATTGCCCTGCCAACTGCTTGTCAATTGTCCAAGTCTGGAAACAGGAGATTTGCAGAAGCTGCTTCCGGAGAAGGGCTACAAAAAAAACCTCACTCGGCTTCTTCTCTGTGCCTTTATTTCCTGTTCATGAATTTGTTACAGAATTTTAGAAATTCTTTCAGCCTGTTTGTGTTTGCCACTGCAAGATTTAAATAATTAAATGTTGTTTCATAGTAGCCCTCTTGACAGTGCTTCACAAGTGAAGCAAGAAGTTTCTTATTCTAGAAATAAAATTCTCAACGAAGTTCAAGAAATACATATAACCACAAAATAAAAAAAACAGGCTGTTTTTTGTTGGAAAATAAGGCCATGGCAAAAATTCAGTAGCTCCTATCTACAGAAATAGCCTCTTATTTACAGTAATGCAGTTAGCTCTTACAAAGAAATCTAAACATGCCAAACTCTTCACTGTAGCCAGGACACTAATAGTAAATGCAGCAGGGACACACTCACTTTCGATGTCCTGGCTAGAAATACAGAAACGTTCTAGTAGCATCTGTGAGTGCTGCATTCGGATCCAGAATTCTGCAATTTGCATCAATTCCCTGCTCTAACCACTCATAAGTATCAGGAAAACTTGCTCACAAATTACATAATCCTGGAAGACATTTTATGTAAGTATTTCATCAGCAAAAGGTGGTGTCTTGGGGTAGAAGGAGAACAAGCATGTGGTTTTACTGGTCACCTAATAAGATTTAATTATAGCCTTCAGCCAAAGAGATGTCCACACTCACTCATTTCTGCACCACCCATGGGTTGGACTCGATGATCTCTGGAGGTCCCTTCCAACCCCTAACTTCCTGTGATCCTATATGACCTCACCTGTAGCTCAGGCACAGTGGCTACAGGTGGCTTGGATGAGACAGAAAGCCAATGGTTCTGTATTGAGTTACACTTTAATGTTGCCACCAAGCTGGTCCAAGTAACCTTACAGCTGCATAAATCTGGATCCACAAGGGGTGAAGGGGCCTCTTGGGTAGTTTGCAGTAAAGTAGAAGATGGAAGTTTTACTCTAATCTTAAAATCATCGCACTGTTACCTTAATTCACGTTAATTCTGCCATACTCTGTTTACTTAAACATCATCCTTTCTATCAGCCACTTAAGCTTGTTCTGGTCTTTGGTACAGTTCTGACTATGCAAGCACTTGCATTGCTCTGGTATTATTTTCAGCAGTTGTTGGTTGGTGTATGTCCATTGACATTTCTTAGTCTTTGGAAGGTTAGTGCTGGTTTCAGGAGCTTAAAGGCTACGGTTCATCTTGTGTTTAGTCTCTATCTGGTTTAACTTGGTCTACAGCATACTGAGTGACTCTCTGGAACTCAGTCCATTTAAAAAGGCATTTCTAGCAGGCAGAAGGAACATCTGTAAACTGAACAAAAGAAATCAAGCACAGATGTATTTAAGAGGTTCATTCTCAAGTGGTTTAAATATAAAACTTGCTCACAGCTTTAATAACCCTAGCGTAAACTGGGGAAAGCAGCTCCTGCTGTGAACGTGGTTTTGCAGGTGGATGCCTTATGATTACAGACACCTCTGCTAAGAGTTCATTTCATCACTGAGGAAATGGCCAGCATCACCAGGTAAGACCCGTGTCTTTACCTTATAGAAAAACCTGTGGTTTAGCATCTCTTAGGATCTTTACTTGAGAACTGATCTTTAGCAGAACTGATCTTATGGATGAACCGAAGGCCCAGCTTTTACTACCTCCCATTTTCACCTGTAGTCATGCAAGCACACCAAATTGTTGTCAGTTTCTTCAAATGTCAATGCATGAGAAAGTGTTTTTCTTCAAAATCCACTGGATTTTACCACTGTAAGGATCTCATCTCCTTGTGCTCCATTTACATGTGATTCGTTTTGGTCAATCTTTCACCAGTTCTGCCTGGAGTGGGGTCCTGATGCACTTCATTGCTTTTGGTATGCTGCAGCAGAGACACTTGGGAGTCTTACTGCACTGCAGCAGGTGCACAGTACAGGATACATCCCTTCCCCGGAGAAAAGGGTGTGCTCCCTTTTCCGGGAGCTCCATCCTAGAAAAGGATTTTTTCTGTTTTGTCCAGACATACAAATCATCCCAGGAGCAAATCACAAAATCACAGAAACACCTGGTTGGAAAAGACCTTAAGAGCAAGTCCAACCATAACCTCCTTGTACACAACTGTCAGATCAAATCTCCAAATTCCCGTTGTTAAGGCTCTCAGCAGGGCACAGTAGGCTCTCTCCTTCCCGTCCCCCACTTCTCCCATAGATTTTACACTTTTGGGTCCGACTTACGGCTGAGAGGCTGGCAGCCTGCCCCTGCCCCTCTGGCTGCACTGCAGCCGCACCCTTATGCCTTTGCCTTGGGAAAATGGTTTAGTTTGCCCAGGCTGCAGTACGGTGCCCTTCTGCAAGTACTTCCCAGCGCCGGCAAGAACGCTCTTGCTGTTGCTGCTGTTGCTGCTGCTGCCCCCTCATGCTCTGCACCGTTTGCTCTCAGCTGCCTGTCCCCCGCAGGCAGGCAACAAGGCGACCACGGCGACCACGACGACGACACCACCACCACCCACGTACCGCACGCCACCCCACACACACTTGCGGCCCTGGCAGCGCGCATGCGCAGCCGCCGTTGGGCAGAGAGACGCGAGAGGGATAGCTTCTCCGCGCCGAGCAGCAAGTCCTCGCCCCGCGGCCATGGCAACCACCGCCCTCCCGCCACGCCCTCGCGCCGTCGTCACATCGCCCTAGCTGCCGGTCGGAGCAAGCCCTGCCTGCCTTCCGCTTCGATTGGGTGCCTGGCCATAGCGCCATCTCGGCATAGCACCGCCGATTGGTCAGCTGCCGCTGGGGCATGGGGCGCGCGGTTCCCAGACGGAGGCGGAGGCGCGTGCTTATTAGCATGGCTCCGCCTTACCTTCCCCGGCCCCGCCCTGCTCTCGCCGAATGCTCGGTGTGGGCGTGTCCGCGGGGTTTGGGGCGCTGGGCGGGAAACCGGGCGGGCAACCTGGGGAACACAGCGTGCGGAGCACCGGCAGCGCCGTGTCCTCCTTCCGTGAGACGTCTTGGGGGGAGGGGGCCCTGACGGAGCAGGTAGAGCATCACCCGCGCGCCCCGGGGCGTGAGCCTTCCTCCGTGCGAGCCACCTGTCTGGGCGTCTCACGGGCGGCCCTCTCGCGGCGCTGTCCCTTACTCGCGGGGCGTGGAGGCTGAGGCCGACGCCGACGGAGGCGCATCCGTCCTAGGAGACGAGGCGGGGCTGGACACGGCGGAGGAGTGACCCCGGGAGACGGTGGGGAGGAGAGCCTCCAGGCCGTAGCAGGGACGAGCTCCAGGGGCATCGCGTGTGGTGGGCGGCGCCGTTCGTGTCCCTCAGGTGCTGCACGGGCCTCCGTGGTTTTTAAGACGACGACTCCTACTGCTTTTTTGGGGCTGTTTTGGGAATCTTTCTGGGCTCTGGTGGCAGCCCCGGGGGTTTGTGGAGTTCCGTGCTCTTTCATGGTCTCCCTCCCGTCGCAACGGAAGTCTTTGCATCTCTATACATAGATACTTTGTCGTACCCTGCGCAAATCCTGGTTTGAGGAAGCATCCGCCAGCCGGAAAGGTTTGAGGAAGGAACCAGGAACAGTGACCTGTCACCTCACGATGTGGACCTTTCTGGGTATCGCCTCCTTCATCTATGTGTATAAAAAGTGTGGAGACCTCATGACCTACGCCAATAAGGAGGTGTTGCTTTCCGTGTTAGTGTTTTTCTCCCTCGGCTTGCTGCTGTCCTACAGGTACCGTTTCAGGGGATCCAAACAGCAGCAGCAGAAGCAGCAGAAGACCCACCTGGGGGTGCTCTCCGATGTTCTCTCAGCTTTACCCCTTGTTGGCTTCTTCTGGGCCAAACCCACCGCTGGATCTCAGCAAGCTGAACAACCCAAATCCAGAAAGGTAGGCTCAGACGTGACACAGGAGGTGCAGTGCCCTCCAGCCGTTCTGTTTAGCCCCTGACCTTCTGCCCTTGTGTGGGAAAAGAGCCGAAAAAGTGTTGGAGGAGGTTTGTCTTCAGATGCTCTATGTCTTGATTGGTCATATTTTGTATTGGTAAAAGAAACAGTGGAACTTACTTAGGTGATAGAGCAGAGGTTTTGTAGGGTCAAGCGTGTTTGAAGAAAGATTTGTAGTAAAGTAATTGCCAGTCAGTTGTAGAAATGCTGGAGCTTCTCTTCTGTGAGGAAAGGCTGGAAGAGTTGGGACTATTCAGCCCGGAGAAGAGAAGGCTTGGGAAGATCTCATCAATGTATATAAATGCCTAAAGGGATGGTGCAAAGAGGATGGATCCTGGCACATTTCAGTGATGCTCAGTGACAGGACCAGAGGCAGTGAGCACAAACTGAAAAACGTTTTTACTGTGAGGGTGACTGAGCACTAAAATATGAGATGATGGAGTCACTGTCCTTGGAGACACTCAGAATCCATGTGGATATGGCATAGGCCAATCTACGCTGACCTTGCCTGAAGAGGGAGCTTTGGACTACATGACCTCCAGGGGTTGTATCCAGCCTCAGCTGTTCTGTGGCTCTGTGGTCAGCTTCCTAATATATTCATTTAGACAACTGCAGATAGAACTATTGGTAAGTTATTGCTAAACTATTGATTGTACAATCCTGTAGTTACAGGACCTGAGCTCAGTCTGTTCTGCTGAGCCCAGCATGAGACTTGCTGTGACAGTGGAGAGAGCTGTGGTTTGTGGCTGGAGCTTTCCTGGAGTCCTGCCATCGAAGTCTATCAACTGTACATGCATATTCAGTACATCTGTGGGTCAGCAGTGTTTGGCCACTTTCCTCTGTACCTTTGGGCATTTTTAGTTGAGCAGTGCCCCTTTGCACAAAACAACTTGAAATGATTTTTGACAACAAGTCAAAGGTTTTATAATTTTATTTTGTTGTTGGTTTTTTTGTTTGTTTGCTTTTAGTTTTTTCCTCTGGCAAAGCCTGCCTTTCCCCCAACATCTAGTATTATCTAAATTCAGATAGTTTTACATTCCCTCGCTGCATTATAGATATAAACATGACAACATGCCACTAAAAAATCTGGTGTCAGTGTTATTCTGGGCATTTGTTTCACTGTTGAAACTGTGTTTTTAGCATGGTCAGCGCTGCAGTACTGAGGCATTTGTGAAAGAGTGAATTGGACTCTATACTTCTTTCTGCCTGCTAGAGAAATGACTTGCAGGTTTGCACTGAAATTGCCCTTTTAATTTTTTTTTCAACTTGCAGTGTATGTGATTAGTGCTGTTGGGAAGATATTGTAATATAGCTGGTCTTCAGGTACCAGTTTGTATGTTAACTGATAAGTCATCCTATGTGTGTCAATTCTTAACAGTTTTAAATGTAGGCCAATGGTAATTTTGCTTTGACTTTTTGAGTTTTCATTGCAGAACCACTTCTTTATAGCATTTCTGAAGTAGTTGCTTCTCCTGACACTTTTTCTTTCTGGGTATTTTGGTAGGTAGGTAGGTTCATTTACAGTAAAATGAATTAGAGGAATACATTTTTCAGTTACTGTAATAATTTTTTTGTTGGAAAGGTCTGACATCTCTGTGTAGTAGTGGCTCACTGATATGAAAATGTCGGTCTGTTACTTTATAGACCAGAATTGGCTTGCTGCCTTGACTTTCAGTCTGAGACTGTGTTAGTGGACTGTCTTTGATCAGCAGTCCAGTTTTAACTGAGTTTCTTGATTTTTTTTTTTTTTTTTGAAAATGCATTGTGAATTTTTTGTGTTGTAGAATAAGACTGATTTTTTTTGGGACAAAAACAAAACCAGAAGATGCTCTCCAACAACCAATGCTCTCTTTCTTAGTCCCCTGAATCAAAATAGAACTAGTCCAAAGTCAGCTCTCTGATAAGGTTATGGTACAGATGCACTGACATGTGTAAATTTGTTGTCTTTCTTTTCAAAAGGATAAAAGACAAGTAAAATTTTCAGAGGTCTATATGACAGAGTCTGTTCCAAATGCAACATCATCACCCCAGTGCGAGCCAGAAATTATCATTGTGGGATCAGGCGTCCTTGGTTCTTCCTTGGCCACTGTGCTCTCAAGAGATGGAAGAAAAGTGACTGTGATAGAGAGAGATCTGAAAGAACCTGACAGGATCGTTGGAGAATTGTTGCAGCCTGGAGGTTTTAATGCACTTAAAGACCTGGGTCTTGAAGGTGAGTCAGTTTCAAAATGTAAATATATCTGTAACACAGCAGTTGCTACACTCAGTTATGTTTTTAGGAAAGCATGCCTACAGAGAAAATGAAGAAATGCATTATTTACTTTTAGTATTTGAATGTAAATTGCTTCCATATTTCTATTTTGAAAATACTTATCCATGTGTGTTTTGATTAAGAAAATGGGGCTCCCTGTAAATAAATCCTCGTCATACCTAATTAAACTTTCTTAATGTTTTCTTAAAACTCATCTATTTGTTTGTGTTTTGCAGATACAGTAGAAGGTATAGATTCACAAATAGTAAATGGTTACATAGTTCATGACAGAGAGAGCAACTTGGAAGTTGAAATTCCTTATCCAACATCTGAGGATGGCCACGTGGCGAGTGGAAGATCTTTTCATCATGGACAGTTCATTATGGGTCTCCGAAGGGCAGCTATGGCAGAGCCCAAGTGAGTCACATTGCAAATGGCACAGGTGGGATCCAAAGATTCAGAAGCACTGTTCCCAGCATCCCTGAGATTCCTTAACCATTTCACTCTGTCCCAACACAGAGGGCTGCAATGAACAAGACTGAGAGAAAGTAACAGCTACACAGTTACTTACTCTGTTTTCTGTAGACGTGATTTTGTACATCTTACTTCACCCTTTGGGACGAGTTAAAGCCTGTATTCCCATAGTTTAAAGATTAGGCAGGGTGCTGGTTCATCTGCCTCAGAGAACAGTCAAGGGTGAAGGACTGATTCTCTTCTACTGCTTCTCAGGTTTGACATTTTACCAGAAGTGACCTCTTCTCAGTGAGTAATGCATAGAACTTACTTGGTCGAGAAACAAGTGGCAAATATGGTATCATTTCTTAGAATCATAGAATG
>VWYK01096434.1:241-18257 GCA_013399775.1 Semnornis frantzii
GGAGGGAGGGATGGGGAAGTTCAATGCACATTCTCAGCCTTTAGTCAGAATTTACCTAAGTGTTCAGTTGCACTTGAAACTATAGATTTCAATACTGGTTGATTTCTAGGGCTTATCTCCTCCTCTTATTATAGATAATTCCATTAGGCTGAAACAAACTAAATGAAATACTAAGCCATCATGCAGGATTACATTGTCTTCCAATAAAAATACAGTTACTTTTTAGTTCTCAGATAAGTAACAACCATATTGCACCAATCATTCTATCACAGAAAGAGGTTGTAGTTTAAAAGCAGTGAATTGTTACCGGTGTTAACTGGTTCTAGTAAATGCAAAATGGGAGTTTAAAGAAGGTTCTTATCCTTCATAGTGATGAGTTTTGGAAAAACATTCCATAGGAGATGAGAAAAGAGCGAAATTCGCCTGGTTTTAAGACAAAGTTTGGTCGGCATTGAGAAAAAATTAATTAAGTAGATGCTGAAAATAATGGAGGAATAACAGGAGGCCCTTTGTACTTGAGTGTATTGGCAAGAAAAACTGTAGCTGATATACACATTTTTTAATGTATTGTTACTTGCTTTGAATGGGACAATAGTAGGAAGCTGGAGTGTGTGATGGGAATTTTATTGAATTCTGCAGTATATATTAAAAAAAAACAACACATCAAGTCATGTTACTTTTGTTTGGCCTTTGCTTCTTCCACAGTCAATAGCAAACTTCCACTTTACTGATCTGAATAAACTCAGATTCAAGATCTATTATCCTTTTTGATGGTATCCTCTTGAGAAAACAAAGTAAAAGGGGTCATGAGACTTTAAGCTGACCTACCACAAAAGTGCAACAACACCACTGTACCAAACATCCCCAGCTGCCTTCTTATCATGCTGATGTTGACAAGCCAATTCAAAAGGCTACACTAGCAGAGCACTAACCCTGCTTGAAGGACACCATTTTCTGCTACTTGAGCTCCTTGATCTGCCTTACCACAAGATCAGAGAAGCATGAACACTGAAGCATAAACTCTGTGAGGTGGGAAAGAGAAAAGATGAAACCTCAGGAATAATTTTCTGCAGCTGACTTAAGTGCTCTCAGACTGGGGACCGAGACTATAAAAACTAAAATAGGAAAGGAGATAAACTGTAGCAAGTATATGCAAATTTTTTTCTGACATTAGCAATTAACAGATCTATAGAGGAGCGATGCCAGAATACATAAAAGAGTATTTAACTTCAGTGTTTCAGGATGTCTCAATATTTCCCAACTCTAATTAATTTGCCTTTTGAGTTGATTTTATTTTGCTCGACTGGCACAAGGATAGATGAGGATCTGGTCACGGGTCTCCAAAATTTCCAAAATACAATTTCAGGCTCTATAACAGAGTGAAAATTGAAATTATTTAGAAAACCAGAAAAGCAGGAATCTGATACTCTTTTAAGAGAAGGATAAAGAGATCTATCCTTGAATTATTTTGACCCAATACGTTTTTAAAATGGGTGCTGAGCACCACATCCTTGTGCATTCTCTGTTTGGCCATAGAACACAAGCTTCCATCTGTGTGGACACAGAGCTGGATAAGGAGTTGTTTCTACTGATCTACTAAACGTGTTGTGATGGACTTGCGGAGCTGCACCTGCTCATAGCCTGACCTAATCTAGACTCCTGTTTGGGAAAGAGGCCTCAGGTGGGAAAGAATAGAGATTAGCGCAGAAATACTATTTTCCCAAAACATGAGGGTAAAGGCCAACAGTGGAGAAGTCTTGTGAAGGTGGTAGCATGGGTACAGCCCTCCTCCACACCAGACAGTTTAATTGATGTGCCTTGTATCTCCTTCATGCCCTGGCTTGCCTCCTTACACTCATGACAAAGATTTTGTGACTGAATGTCAGGGAAAGTCGCTCAATCTTCAAATATCTTTCAACAAATAATGACATACAGACAGATGAATGTCAAGTTCAGAAAAAGTTATTTAATTCTTACAATCTTTAGGCTAGTTTTCTTACAGTCTATGCACTGAATATTGCAGTAAAAAATAATTAATTTTTGATACCTGAAAATTTAAGTATGTAACTGTAGACACATATTGTACTCTAAGTTATTTAAGTGAAAGAATAGTTTGATGATGATTTCATTTCTTACGTCAAGTGTAACAGTTGTTGGAGGCTTTTATCTTCTGTAAGCCACATATTTTAAACTCGGTGATACAGTGCTACCTATTAGGTGTAAAGTGTGTTCTCTGAGACTAATAAAGGAAGGAGTGCTGTGTGTCATAGTTGTTTAATTTAACAAATAGAAATCAATTATTTTAGAAATATCAGATGTCACATTACATTTGCTTCAATACGTTAATTTTCATTAAACTTCATTAACTTCAGATCATTTTAATGATTTTTTCCCCTTTGGGCAGACAGTGATTTCAATCACTTGGAGACATATTTTCTTGAATTAATTTTAAGACAGTTTAAAACATATGTTCTGAAAAGAAACAGTATAAAAGAAAGTGAGAGAGAAAAAAGAATGCATCTTATTTGCAACAAAACCCTGATTTTGAGTAGCACATATTGTATGTACTGTATTATGAGTGCTGTGTGCAGTTCTGGAGCCTCCAGCACAGGAAGGACATGGAACTGTTGGAGTGGGTCCAGAGGAGGGCCACAAAGATGATCAGAGGGCTGCAGCAGCTCTCCTATGAGGACAGGCTACAAGAGTTGGGGGTCTTCAGGCTGGAGATGAGAAGGTTTTGAGGAGACCTTATAGTAGCCTTCCAGTATCTGAAAGGTGTCTACAGGAAGGCTGGGGAGGGACTATTTACAAGGTCTTGCAATGACAAGGGGCAATGGGTTTAAACTGGTAAAGGGGAGATTTAGACTGGATGTCAGGAGGAAGTTTTTTCCAGTGAGGGTGGTGAGACACTGGAACAGGTTGCCCAGGGAGGTTGTGGCTGCTCCCTCCCTGGAGGTGTTCAAGGCCAGGTTGGATGAGGCCTTGAGTGACCTGTACTAGTGGGAGGTGTCCCTGCCTATGGCAGGGGGTTGGAACTAGGTGATCCTTGAGGTCTCTTCCAACCTTACCATTCTATGATTCTATGATTCTATATATTAAAACAAACAAACAAGCCACAACCAAGATTAACTGCAAAACCATCATTTCTTGCACAAATACGTCTGTTTCACTGCATTATATAGACACTGTTCAAGCTAGAATGACAGGCAGACATACTTTACCTGGTATAGTTACTTGAGAAGCAACACCTACTAGTGTGTATGTTTTAAGGATTGCAAATTACTCAAGATGCAGCTGACATTTAAAATATTTTAAATATTTTTTAAATCCCACTATACCTCTAGGACTTGTTTTCATCTTTCCAGTTTATGTTATCCATTGATCACTTCCTTCTCTGAGGCATCATAAAATGTTATTCCCAGTCAGTAACAGGGCTGTTCTTCTAGTCTGTGAAGTCAGTCCTCCACCTCTGTAAAAAAACAGTGAAGAGACAGAATTGCATCGCCTTTAAAGAACATCGTTCTCTGCCATTCCTGTTTCCTGCAGGTTGTATTTCCTCCTTAACACATGAGCAAACTTTCAGCCTTCTCTTTCCCTATGTAAAAGCCTTCCTCCTTTTCAGTCATTAGTACTTTTCTCCCAAGTCTGGTCAGCACATGGCTGGAGGTTTGACTTAAGAGTGTTGGGCAGCATTACCCTCTCCGTTCTCCAAAACCTGCCTCTAAAACTCTGAGTTATCCATATCTCCTCTCCTTATGCTTAACTTTCTGGCTGAACTACTCACACTAACGCACTTCTTATTTTTGAAGTAGGAAGAGCTATTTTTACTCTTACTGAATAACAAACTTGCTGTCTGTCATTTTTGGCTGCTGAATGTTTTCACCCTTAGTCTGTCATAAACTACATAACCTTGGTCTGAAGACAGAAGATATCTGTTTGTTCTGATAGGATCCACTGAACGAGGCTTTCCTTATTTCTCTCAGGGACATCCTATGGAATAATCAGCTGTTTGGTTTCCAGAGTCTTCTCCAGGAGGAAGAAGAAAAAAAAAAATAAAAAAAAATGTCCTAGCTCCCTAGCTCTCTTTATCCCAACTGTCCTAGTTTGGCTTAATCAGCAACATCTTCCAGAACTGCTTAGACTTTGATACCAGCAATTAATCAGAAGGTTTGCCAAGCACATTTCCCAAGTAGAGCTTTCAAATAAAGCAACACAACCTTCACCGTGTGGATCACAAGGCAGTTATCCATCACTCACCACTCTTTTCGGTAAACTGAATATTCCCAGTAGAGCACTGCTTTTAACTTCACTTTTCCTGTTCATGATACTGACAAAAGAGGAATTATTCTAAACCTCCACAGTGGTCTGGAAAACAAAGTGACTGGTTGCCTGCAGGAAAGGGCCAGATATGGAGTTCTCCAAAGGACCATGAAGATCACATCCATCCTACAGAGCAAACATGTTTGATAGGAGAGTGAGTAATCTCTGAAGATCTCTATAGTGGGTACCAATGTGCTCATGATTCATAAGCTTTAATATATTCATAAGCTTCACTGTAAATATCTTTCATAGGGGAAACCACTGGAGTTAAGTACTGTCATAGTTCATTGCTTTTAAAGCTGCTCCCATGCTTATCTGTTGCCACCTAAGAAAAGATGAATGATTTGTTCTTATAGGTTTAATTTCTAAGCAGAAGGACAAAGAACATGTCTGTTTATATGTACAGAGTTTGGTGTACTATCTTTCCAGTGGCACTCTGGGTATGGTCCAGAATTATTAGAATTGCATTGAAAAGTGAATCAAATCAGGTCCAAGAATTGATAGTAAATATGCACATACCTTACATTCTGTTGATTGACCTCAAAAGTTTCTGTGTCACATGAAAAACACACAAGTAAACAGAACAGAATGAGTCCTTGAATATCTCATGAAAATGGCACTGATTAATAAATTATGACTATTACAATGCTTATATTGTAATAAGTCTGTCCAAGTAAGAAAACTTTCACCAATAAATTTCTCATGCATACAAAAAACCAAATCAATCAAAAAGAAAAAGTATCTAGGCAAACTGGAACAGTGAAACTGATCTGACCCCTGCCTTTTCAAAGAAAATTCTCAAGCTATAATTGCAGTAGTTATTCTCTTTTCAGTGTTCAGAAATCTTCTTTGAAGAAGGGAAAAATAGCAACCAATTTTTATGTATTGATCAATATTATAGGACATGAAGGCTGCAGAACTTTAGTGTCTGGCCAGAGTTGGCAATACTCTGGAATCCTGAAAGGTTGTAATGCTATAAAATATTTATTCTCTTAAAAAATAATACGATTGAACTCAGATTTTTCATTTTCTGCTACTGTTGTTAGCTACATTAATTGTTCATGAAACCTAATATTATTTTTATTTGCATGATGCACGTGGCATACAATCAATACCTGTCAAATGATACCACATTTTTGACCTTTTTGATACAAACTTGTAGACATAGATGTGAAAATGTCCACAGAGCACTTTAATATTCTTTCTGTCACTTCTTCCCCTACAGCCACAGAAGACATTGAAATGTCTTCTTCAAGCAATGCATTGCTTTCTGCTATTCTATATATTATTCCTCAAAATAATGGCAATTAAAAAAGTACTAGTATAAAAAGTAGGATTAATTACTAATACCAAGACAAGAGAAAATGTTGCTTAATGCTTATGAGCTATTTAACACCGATCTCAGTAATACAATACTATTATTTCTGTGTAAAACTGCCACTAAGTAACTTTATACTCCTTATATTGCCTATGAAAATTGTCTTAATCTAATAATGGTAGGTGAAAAGTACACCATGGTGTCTTCACTTAGTAGTTCAAAGTACACATATTAAAATTATGGGTTTTAATTTTGACTCAGAAATGGACCTTAGTATAATCAAATATTATCCTTCTGAATGGAAAATTGATATTTTCCTCCACCCTTTTCATTCCTTCCTCTTCCTTCTTTTTTTTTTATTTTTTTTTTTATTCTTATGACTCAAATGGTAAATTATAAACTTTCCTATCTCTGAAACAAATTACTTCAAATAAGATTAAAATTATTTAAAGAAGTCCTGGGCTGCACCTTTCTCCCATTCAGGCTTATCACTGTATAAGCTTATTGAAGTCTGAATAAAAGACTTACTATCTTGAATTAATGTCCTTCTGTGAGAAGTCTGAATTTCTCTTCTTTCCTTTCTCTACCATATATTCTCTGTTTTTTTTTCTTCTAGGACAATGATTGCATATCACAATATCACAATAGCAGGGCATTTTATGATTCATTGAATTTAATAGCCTTCCTAATGAAATACTTTATATTACAATATACCCAATTATAGCAGAACAGTTTATCCAAGGTGAGGAAAATCAAGAAAAAAAAAAAAACCTTCTTACTTTTTGACAGGTCTTTTGTATAAAGATCTTATATAAAGAGAAAATTTAAGTTATTAATAGTCAAATCTGGTAAAGATCATCACTTCTAAAATACCTTAACTTCCAAAGTATAATTCAGACCAGGGTGCTTCATAGCTGAGTTTCCAATGATGCTTTAGACAGGATCCACAGCAGTGTGAGGAAAGCGCCCGTGCCACTAGTCAATACAGTCCCTTTGGGACTGTTCCTGGCCCAACAATTTTTGTACAGTTTGTACAAAAGACCAGGTGGCTTTTCACTTTGAGCCTAGTCCAGAATCTAGTTCAAGATATTTGCCCATGATTAGAAAGTTTCAGGTTCCAACCTTTGATGCTGTGGTTATTTATGAATTTTATGTTAAATCACAACAGTGAGCAATTCTAAGCAGCTCTCTGACAAAGATTCCAAGTTGGACCATTGTCACTCACAGCTTCATACAGAATGTTTTTAACATCCGGACCAGTTCAAACAGGTCACATCATGCAGAGGTTTGACAATTTGGCTGAATCCAGGTATATGTGCTCTTCAAAATCCCAGTGCACCCAAGAAAGATAGAGTGTCCTCCTTATTTCATGGGAACTACTATGGTGGAGACTTTGTTTATCACATCCTGTGGAATGTGACGGTGACCATCTTGCCACCACACTCCCAGAAATTGAATTTCTCTGGCAGGTCCTTAGACCTTGTTTCTCTTAATGGGAAGAAAATTTATTCCATCCAGAGAAAACCAGCACACTCAGGAAGGATCACTGGAATAATGAAATACTCCTTTATCAGAATGTGTCATATTATTTCAAAAGTTGGAAAACACAATAGCAAAGGGACAGCCAAGAAATCTTAAAAGCCCCCAATATTAACACAGTATATACATTTGGATATTTAGCCATTTTTCTTGATCAAACCTGATCATAGAGGTGCACTTTGTAGTCTCCCACAAGAGTGCACAACATGCTGCCCGGATGGCAAGCTGGTTTTTCTTGCTGGATGCAATGGGTTTGGTATTTCTTTGCATTATTCTACCTTTACATCTGTACAGGGTAAACCAGTTACTTCACGGCAGTTAAATATGGCTGCCTTCTGTTATGGTTCCATAGAAGCATTTGAATCTACTTGGTGATCAACATTTATCTGCAAATTCAGTTAATATGTTATTCGTAACTCTCCCACGTTCTGTGAATTTAGAACTACTCTTTACATTAGCCCCTATGATATTTTGCTGCCCACTTTATATAAGCTCGACTTGGTTGTGGGAATTCAAGAGGCAGGAATTATAAAATATGCAGTTATTTTATTTCCAGAAAACCCCACCCACAACTACCTATAAAATTAGTTAGTTGGGGTTCAGAAATTCATCGGGAAAAATCTTTCACAAGGGTGCTGACAGGGAATTTAGTAATTCAGAAAAATCAGGAAGCTTGGAAAGGTTTGCTATAAAAAATAGCTTTGCCGGACTTACAAATAAAGGCAGCCTGGAGCCCTAGGGAACGTCTGTGCTACTCATGGTGGTGGAGTAGGAATTCGGACGTAGTCCCTTGGTTCCTTCTTGTCAGTCTTTTGCGGCAGTGCCTTGAAGTGCAAATCGTGGGGCAGCACAGGGTAAAGCTCAGGCTGCTCACAGCATACCCACGGTTATGGCGGAGGCAGGTCCCTTCAACAGGCAGGTAGGATCGGATGGTTGAGAACGGAGACTGTGCTTTCTCTTCACCGTTCTTCCAGATGCCCCTCAAGGACCGACTCCAGGTCTAAGGCAAAGTCTGAGTCCAAGTCCGACGCTGGTAGTCCGTGGTTAGCAGTCTCTCTTAAAGCCCTCTCAGAGTCACCCATAGCAGTCTCCAGCAGTCTGCTCCAAGTCCCTTCTGCTCCAAATCTGCTCCTGCGATAATGTGTCCCATTGCCATATATATATGCTGGGGGGATTTACTCTGCCCCGTTCAAGCCTGCGGGGGTGAGGTAAGGTACTTGACACCTACTCCTTTCACATTCCACACCCCAGGAAGCAGAGGTGGGGGGGAGCAGAACAGTTTCGCACCCCATTCAAACCTTCCGTGGGGCAGGAACTTGGGTGTGCCCCGCCACAAAGCTCCATGATAATGAGCTTTTATTACCCCTGTATTTATATACTACGAAAACTATAATAAACTTGTTATAGCTTATTTAGACTCACAAACAAGTAAAATTTATGTGAGGGTACTGATTTTAAGATCCAAATGAGTGGAGTAAATTCCCTGCCACCCACCCAGTTTGCATTTTAACAATTTGAATGCTATATGTGGTTCCTAATACTATGATTGAAGCCAAGTCGTCCTGTTCTTTTTACACAAGACTCTAAACCAGATTGGAAAGCAAAGTCAAGCAGCAGCCAAGGGGAAAGGGATCTGGTTGTAGGTGCAGAGCACCGCCCTCAGACAGTAATGGACGCTTGATGGGGAAACAACAGGGAAAGCTTCTAGTCCCCACTGCTGCTAGACCTTGCTTTGGGAAGGGAAGTCTGGCTCCACTGCAGCCCAATTCATGCCCAGAAGCAAGTCATCTGATTCCCATATATCATCATTTCCTTCTCTGGTAACAGGCTGGTTTTCTTTGGCGCTTACTGACCTCTGACACAGAATACTCTCACTGCATCTTAAAAAACAAAGATGTCATCTTTTACTGGTAGTGAAAGTTTCTTGAAACTCTACAGAGGCTCACACATTTCTGACAAGGGGCTGGTGCTGAAAGTAGACCCCACTGTACTGCCACCCATAAAATCTGGTATATCAAATTGTTCTCATCACTGTCCAAAATGGCTTTTAATAACTGCCTTTGGCATTTGCATGTAATCTTTTAGCATGTGCCAAAAAGCAACAGATATCTGGCTCCCTAAGTATTTTTTATGATAAATTTGCTTTAAATACTGGTTGCATAAAAATAAATTCCATTCCTTTCTAGTTCTTCAATTAAACACACACACACACATCCCAAAATCTGAAACACCTCCCACCCCGGAACTACATATATTTAAAAAAATTAACATAGAATGCTATTATGTATTGCTGTCTTTCAAGAATTGCAGTGTAGAATGACAACAAATGGAGCAATTCAGATAATGAAATAATTTTATACTGATGTTGCTAAGCATCTGGAGGTATTACACTGATATAATTTTAAACAAAATTGCTTCACAATCAGTGAAAGCAAGGAAATTATAATTATGTAAGAAGGAATAGCAGATGCCTTACTGCACTGACTGCTTCAGCCAAATGACATAAAAGCCCCTTTAGCTTAAGAAAGAGTTTTGGACACATTTCAGGGATCAGAGTTTTTGTGATACTGAACGGATTTTATGATTATTTTTATTCTGCATTTTAGTAGATTCTTTTCCATTCCAGTGCACAAATTACTTATAAAATATTTGGATACTCAAAACCTAAATTAATAATTTATGAATGTATTATGAATCATTATCTGAAAATATTGTGAAATATGTTGACAGATGGAAATCTCTTAATCTTGGCTCACTTTCTTAAGTTTTGTGAAAATGAATGTTAGCCAGGCTCAGTTATTTCTGTTAGACATTATCCTTCTTTCACTGGTGAATTGCAAGAGTTGTTTCAAGAATAATTAACTATGAGCTGTGAGCACAGATTTGGCCAATACTAATACCTGTAAGAAGCCAACCAGCATGAGGAATTTCATTTTTGACTAAAAAACTGCATGACTGCTTTGTTCTGAGAAAGCCATCTTATGGTTTTATCATATTATAAGAGTATATGGGTCCAGACTAAATTAAAATCTCTTGTTAATGTTTCTTTTTACTTGTGTTATTTTTAATTGAAAGCTTTTAATACAAACTAAGCATTTCATAATTTCTTGGGTTTGAAACATAAGACACATTTGTGAAAAAATAATTAATTTGATGCTTTTGAAAATCTTAGAAAACTATTGTACATAGAATAAACTTCTAGAAGTATGAAATGAGGAAAAATTATCATTGATGTCATAAACAAATTCTGAGGTTATGGAAATTCAAAGCTAAAACAATCATGTTTAATATTTACTCTAATGCCAGAGAGAGGCAAAGGAACAAGGGGTTTGAGCTGGAACACAGACTATTCCATTTCCATTTTATAATGAAGGTGAAGGAGCACTTGAACAGGTTGCCCAGAGAGCTGTGGAATCTCCTTTTCTGGAGACTTTCAAAAGACATGTGGATGCATTCCTGTGCAGCTTGCCCTACGTGATCTTGCTTTGGCAAGGCAGTTAGACTAGATGGTCTCTAGAGATCCCTAAAGCTTTGAGGACGTGCTGCAGAAATATGTTCGCATTGCAAATGGTTGAGAAATCAGTTCTATTGTTTTGAGACACTGTCTTCTTTTTGGAATGTAATGTTCTGGTTATTGATTTTGGTTGTTGTTGAAATAAATTTTTAATAATAGTTTGGTTTTGATCAGTCTTAGATAATATTTTAGGTGGAATGAAAGAGACATTTTTGTGAAACTAGTCACTCTGTATTCCCTAACTTACCCTGTATAAAGTCTATAGAGATTAAAATTGATTGTATAAACTTGCTAACTCTCAATTTTGATTCACTCTTTCAAGTATATTTTAAGTCTTTTAATTAATGACTTTCCTTCGGTCTTACCGGGTACCTTATAGATCTTTGCCATTTTGATACATGCTTCAAAATGTTCAGTGCATTCCACAATTAGCATTGCTCAGGTTATAACCAAATCAGTAAATTTAAAGTTTACCTAACTCAAACTCAGTCTTCTCAATGTAAACAGAGGTTAATGGGTGTTTGTTGTTTGTTTGTTTGTTTGTTTGTTTTAATTCGTGCTAGCTCTAGACATTCTTCTAAGAAGAGCTAGAAACTGGTCCATGGAAACCCACTCACCTGATCAATGCCCACCACTGGTAGGCCAGGAACCAGGTCTACCCTTGGCCAAATAGTGGTGAAAATAACTCTTGGGAGGCCACCAGGGCATGCAGAAGATGAAGAGGTAAGGTTACAGCATCCTGTGGGATATTATTATTTCCATTTCTTTCCTTGGCACTGTAGTAATGTTGCAGCACTACAAGCCAGAGAACACTCTTTGATGGGAATTATTTAGTGTTTACTATGATAGGTATCAAAAACTAGAAGAAACATGTTTAGTAGTTAAGCTGGACACATGCAAAAAGTGAAGAGAGTTCAGATTCAGTACTTGTATTTTCTACTGGAAATTAATTCTTATTTTTATTGCAGCTTTTAAAGGGTTCATTTTCCGCATCCCATTATCACGGTAAGTCAAAATTACAAACCCTCCAGCCTTCATTTGGGAAATCAATTAAAAAGTAATTAAATACAACCACAGAGAGAGGACAGGAGTCTCCTTTCAATTATTTGTTGAGCGATTTGAGATTTGATAAGAACCAAAACTTAAGTAACAGCTACACTGCATAAAGAAAACAAAACCTACAACACTGTAATGACATTTGAATTAAGTCACTAAACCACAATATTTATTTTAATTCCATCAATTTTCAGAAAGCAGCTGTAGCAAAGTGGCAAGAACAATCTGCTCAAGCAGCGAGGAAGATACCTGTCAGGATGTCTGCTTTCATGATTTCTCTTAAAACAGGATAGTTTCTTGGATGTTTACAAAGCCCAGCCTTGTCAAAGTTGTCTAGGTGTCAATTGCTGTTCCAGGGTAACAGGATTGTGCATGACATACACAGAAATGATAGCGGAGACAGTGCAAAGGAGGTAGGGAAGCATGAGTATGAGCAGTAAGTATGAACTACATCCCTGTTTGCAGTCATTTTAAAACATTTTTGGAAGCACTTCTAATTGTAGTGTATCTGTTGTACTACTGGTAGTGACCCTAAACTTGTAGTTCATTGACCGCAGTTAATTGTTACTGATAAATCAATAAAATGCCTTGATCTGGAGTAGCTCTGATGATATTCTAGCAATCTCACTATGATTTCCAGACCTTAAAGTTGTTGGCAAAAAAAAAAAAAAAAATTCGAATTGCCACTGAAAAGGAGTTTGTTGGAAAAGTGTATGTTTGTACCTTCCAAATGAATAAACCAGATATTTAACTTAAAGCAATGCTATTGTTTCTGCCTTTTTCTTGTTTTGTTTTTTGTTTTTTTTTTTTCTCCAACTGCTCCATCTTGAATTACTTGCTGACTGTATCCCTGCTTGAGAGGCAAAGCCAGGGATGGCCTTAGCAACCAATACCCAGGGGAAGCTAGGCAGAAGGTTGGAAAGGTATGGTCAGTATTTCTCTGCAGATGAGGGAATGCAGCCACAATCTCTCAACTTCTAACAGTGCTTTTAATACTCAAATATATTAGAAAAGAAAAGGTCATTCATGTACATTTTATAGTTTATCAGCATAAGTTATTTCATATTCCCCTGGAAGGTGGAGTTTGGAAATAGGAACATCACTTTCAATGTGTGACTGGAAGGCTTCCTGGCCACCCTTTTTTCCAAGATATGGGTTATGCGATGTAAAGCACAACTAGGAATCCTTAGAATCACAGAGTGTATGCTTTAAAACCCCTTTTCCTATACACAATGAATTTAGAGGAAAAGTATTTGAAAATTAGAAATCTTCTTGGACCACATATAGGAAAGTCTTCTCTGGAGAGTTTCAAGACCTGACCAGTGCAACCTGAGCTAGATTCTACGGTCCTGCTCTGGCAGGGGGTTTGGACTTGATCTATGGAGGTCCCTTCCAACCCCTAACATCCTATAATGTTGGCCTGGATCAGCAATGGTGTGGCCTGTGAGAACAGGGAAGGGATGGTGCCCCTGTACTGGGTACTGGTGAAGCCACACCTCAAATCCTCACTTCAGTTTTGGAGACTTCATGCCAAGAAGGATGTTGAGGGCTGGAGTATGTCCAGGCAATGAAACTGGTGAAGGGTCTGGAGAATAGGGCTGCTGAGGAGTGGCTGAGGGACCTGGGGATGTTTAGTGCGGAAAAGAGGAGGCTGAAGGGAGATCTCATTGCTTTCTACAACTCCCTGAAAGGAGATTGCAGTGAGGTGGGTGTTGGTCTCTTCTCCCTGGTATCAGGTGATAAAATGAAATTGTGCCAGGAGAGGTTTAGGTTGGACATGAGGAACAATTTTTTTGCTGCACAGGTGGTCAGGCATTGGAACAGGCTGCCCAGGGAGGTGGTAGAGTCACCAACTCTGGAGGTGTTCAAGCAATGTATGGCCATGGCACTTTGGGACATGGTTTACTGGTCATGGTGGTGTTGGGTTGAAGGTTGGGCATGAGCATCTAAGGAGCTTTTCCAATCAAAACAATTCTCTGACAACACAGTACTACTCTCCCATGAGCTTCCAGTTCAACCAAGTACTTAAGCTCATCATAAGTGAGCAGAAAGAAGCAGCTAAACATAGAGGAGCTCAGCCTAAGTAAGGAGGCCCAGCAAGCACCTAGGGAGTGATACTAGAGTTATCATCAAGCCTATTCCTGCCTAACCGGAGGAAGGGGGCACTGAGTGGGGTGGCTCATCAGGCCCCCCAGCCATTGATCCCCTCCATCATTCACCTGGTGTGCACCATGGGGACTCACCAGTAACGACAGGAGAAGGATCCCTCTGCCCAGCTGGGAAAGTTTGGGGTTTCTGCCTTTCCTGGGGGGGATTAAAATGAGGAGTGGGTAGGGAAGGCAAAGTGGTCACACCTGAGGTGGGAGGTGGGAGGAGATTCCAACAGAGCCCAAGTACTTTGGGTTTCAGGGAAAAAGGGGAAAATGAGGTGTGGGATGGGAAAGAGGCAGATAGGGTGGAAAAGGGGAGGTGGTCCTGAAAGGAAGAAGATGGAAAGAAAAGGAGGAAAATGGAGGGAAATAGGAGATGGAGAGGAAATGAGGGAGAAGAGGAAGAAGTGGGATAAAAAAAATAATAAAAAAGAAAACTGGACTGTAAAAAAGCAAAACAAAACAAACAAAAAAGGTGATCCTGCTTGATCCTGCTCTGGAAAGGGGGTTGGACTAGATGGTCTTTTTCAAGATCCCTTCCAGTCCCTAACATTCTCTGACTCTGACATTTTTTTATTTTCCACAGCAAGCCCCCAACAAACAGGAATGTATTTCAAATATCTTTTGAAGCACATTCTGATTTTCCTTGAGTGATAGCTTATTTCTTGATAGAAACTAGATTATTGGCAGATATGCAGCAAGTAGTCTATCCTTGTTATTTAACAATTCCTTCTGGAGTCCTTTTTGCAGTAAATTAAAGCATAAATACTATCTTAAAAGTCATGACACCAGCAGCTTCTCAAAAATAAAATAGCTAAGAAGCTAATCTAAACATTTCAGAATAACTTTTTCATGTATTTAGAACCTATGAACATGAAAATAAAAACAAACGCTAGCAACGTAGAAACAAGCTTGCCTAAAAGATTGTAAATCTCAAATATTCAAGAATCTTGAAGGTTCCTGGATTTGGGGTACTTTTCTAGAAAAAAAGTAGATGTATTTATTATCAGTAGGCACAGAGATGTGTCTGAGCCTACTCACTTTTTCAGATGTATGTCTGACATTATAAGTGAACAAACAAATAAATCTTATGCCTGATGTACCTTAATTTTGTGTATAGCTAAGTGCTTGTGAAATTTACAGTTAAAATAGGCATCTTGTACCATGGTTACTTTCCATTATTTTAATATCACATACTTCACTCTATTTAACCATGAACTATGTTGGTTAACGGACTTAAAAATTTTTACTGTTAGAATCACAAATGTCATGTAAAGTTTTTGTAAAAAAAAAATATTTTCATGTTAAAAATATTACCTGAAAAAATATGAAAAAAAAGAATAGCAATAGAAAATAAAGGCATACTGATCAGCTATCAGTTGATAGCTGATAGAAGCAAGGCTTCACATTAATACAAATAACTGTTAACATATGGAAAACCAAAACGAAACACAAAAAACTTGCCAGTTGAATGCATAGCAACTACTAGGCCATTGGTTGAGCTCTAATTTCTGTGATGGTATGGAATTAGAGAATTATTTGGGTTGGGAGCGGCCTTAAAAATCATCCCTGTCACAGGCAGGTATACTTTCCATTGGACCAGGTTGCTCAAAGTCCCATCTAACCTGGCGTTAAACTCCTCCAGGAAGAATACATCCACAACCTCCCTGGGATATCTGTTCAGGGCCTCTCCACCCACATAGCAAAGATATTCTTCCCTATATCTAATCTAAATCTACTCATTTATAGTTTAAAGCCATTACCCCTTGTCCTGTCACTGCAGGTCCTTATAAAAGGTCCCTCACTACTTTTTGGTCTGATTTACTTCATGCAATTTATTCCAGAAAATTCAGATATAATGGAAGTCTCCTGACAGTTCTTGAGAAACCAATGTCAACTTAAGTTACTGTGCAACGTGTGGTGGAATGCAAATTTCATCTTTCCACTTCCTGCTATTTTAAAGCATTCACTGGTTTCATCAGCTGGCACAGTTTTATTTTTTGATCTGTACAGGCTTATAAAATTCATCCATGTAGTGCATTTAGAGAATTGACTAAAACTACGGAAAGTCCAGAAATGCTATACTGTCATCACTTTCAGCCTCCAGAAAAGTTAAGGATATCAAAGCTTTCAATGATCAACAGAAAATTTATATGAAAATTGTTACTGAAGTAATCAAAATATTTTTCTACAATAGCTAGCAATGAATATGCTTTTCCTATTTTTACAAAGATGTGTCTTTTGGAAAACATAACAGTTTGAGATATTTTAAATATAGTTGAGTGATATGTAGGTCACTGCTTTCTCCTGCTCTATATTTAAAACTAAAGATTTTACTAAGCCAAATAAGAGTTAGAGATGTCTACAGACAGAAATCTCAGAAGGCTATAGTAAGAAAAGGCAGAAATATCCATGCGGCAGAAGGCACTCATTTTATTCCTAGACTGGTTCTGATGTAGAATGGCTTTTTAGGCTAAAATTCCCTTGTCATCTACTTATATTTAGTAGTGTTTATTATTATTTACTCTGTGAAATTCCATCTTGAAGATACCTTAACTGTTTGATGCTTTCAGAAAATGCCTGTTTTTCCATTTTTTTATTCATTATTCTTTTCATTCCTCTCACAGTGTTATTTTCCTCTTTAATTCTTTCTCATCATCTCATGATATACGAATCATCTTTACGCATTCTTCATTTTTTTCTAACCACGTTAGTGTTGTTCAGCTTTGCAGCAGATTCTCACAGCATCAGGTATCTGACTATGACCTTTAAACCTACATGTGTTCTCATAAAGAATTCTACCACATTCTTCTAGTCAACCTGAAATGTAATTACACAGTAAGTGTTCTGATGTGTTTAGTTTTTTTCCCCTAAAACTGTTGTCTCTTTCTGAAACTGTTTTATTCACCCAGAACACTACCCTCTTCTGCAGGATGTATTTCTGAAACAGCACACTTTTATGGATAGCATTCACATACAGGGACAGTGTTATTCCTATTGTTCCTTTTGCACTATGCTTTCCTATGAAGAGTACAACAGCTTTAAACACCAAAAATATCTAATTTGCCTACAGTACTGTTTGCTTACAGAGTGCAGTTTTCATCCTCTGATTCATAGAAGGCAATAGTAAATCTCATTTCAATGTGTCGATTTATTTTGGTACTTGGCATAAACGAATTGCCAGCTAAGAGTGTCTTCTGCATCTGTACTTTGAAGAAAGACATCTCATGCACAGCTTTTCACCCAACAGGATTCAGAAAATATTTCAGAGTAGATAGTTTCTGAGGTATTTGCATTTTAGGTTTGTTTTATTAATTAAATTAAATGAAATGATCTTTAGCAACTGTTTAAGAATCTCCCTTCAGGAATAAACAACATAATATGCAAAGAAACCAAAGAATTCTGTATTTTGGTGAACAACGCGATGGATAATTTGAAATATGTGGTGTCATTTATTATTAGGGATATTCTAAGAGTATAGAATTTATGACATTTTCTTTATTTGCATGAATCAAAGGCACTGTGGAAACTGCTGAGACACAATGAAACTGAAGTACTGAAAAGAGTACTCAGCAATTGTTCTGAAATATCACTTGAAAGCTACCTAAGAATAAGCATGTGGACTTGTTTGAGTACTGCCTAAAGAATCCACAGGTGTGAAACAGCAATGAAAAGAAATCTCTCCCTTGGGACTTGAGGCTTTCTGCAACGACACTGAAAGTGATTATGTCCTGAGAAAGAACATAGAACATGAAGATGTGAAGATGTGAGTCCTCAGAGAGAAATGCCAAAGCCTGTTAAATTTGAGTTGAGAGACAGAGTTGGGTTGGTTAAACTAGGTAATCCACGAACTGTGATGAGAACATTGATCTTAGAAGTCAGTTGAGACCACCAGAAATAACACAGCACTTCATACCACATCAAAAAATAATG
Organism: Semnornis frantzii; assembly: GCA_013399775.1. Taxonomy (NCBI): domain Eukaryota; kingdom Metazoa; phylum Chordata; class Aves; order Piciformes; family Ramphastidae; genus Semnornis; species Semnornis frantzii. The sequence goes on from VWYK01096434.1 coordinate 18,072, forward strand.
ATGTTAGTGGCATCATGGAAAGACAGACTTTACTACCAATATTTTCTGAACCATCTGCTTAGCCAGGTAGAGAGATGCTGATATCAGAGCCTTTGTTACAAATCAGAATTGTAAGAAGATTCTTTTTCAATGGTTTTGCACAAAATGATAGAATATAGACCTCTCAGAGTCAGTGCCCCAGAGTCA